>JAFVLL020044428.1:0-21265 GCA_021397915.2 Tor tambroides | reverse complement strand
CCATATCTATCTATCTATCTATCTATCTATCTATCTATCTATCTATCTATCTATCTATCTATCTCTCTGCCATTCTTTCCATGTCTATCTATCTATCTATCTATCTATCTATCTATCTATCTATCTATCTATCTATCTATCTATCTATCTATCTATCATTCTGCCATTCTTTCCATGTCTATCTATCTATCTATCTATCTGTCTGTCTGTCTGTCTGTCTGTCTGTCTGTCTGTCTATCTTTCTATCATCCGTCCGTCTTTTTATGCCCCTGTCCAAGCACGCTGTGCAGTCCTTCAGTGAAGCTGAGAGCATGAGTGAGGGAGAGATGAAGGTGTGAAGGTCTCTTTTTTCACACCCTACATGGGTCAATGGTGAGAATGTTATTCTGCTGCCCTGGGGTATTTTTTTCTGAAAAGAACCAAAACGTTTAAAATGTCCATGTGAGACTGACAGAGAATGATATATTTAAAATAAATGAAGGAATCAGAATCAAGAGGCATAACATATTACACCAGCGTGTGACAGAGGCGTGTCTGTCCTCCATTATTCTCTCTTTCACTCCATCCCTCAGTAAATAAGATCTGGCACTCTCACTTACATATGATCATTATTTCTCTCTCTTTCTTTCTGTCTCTCTCTCTCATTTAAGACGGCCAGACCTTATTACCAAGGACAAGCTGTCCTGTCCTGTCTTTAGCCCGTGCGTCTGGCCCACATGTAACCACCCGTCGGCCGCTCTTGGCTCACCTCAACCCACATGCATTTCACATGACATCCACCTGTAGCCCACTTCATATTAGGAGCGGCCGTCGCTGGCCCACTTAGGTCCATGAAACTCACCAATCTCATTTCTCAAGAACCTGTCAGCATTATGGAGGAGTCCTGGATTAAGCGAGTTTGTGTGTGTATGAGTGATGGATGCAGTTTGAGGCGTTTTAGGATGTTAAATGACCTCCTCTGGGACCGGAAATTAGGCCTCATTAGAGCTGCACCATGATGCAGAGTGACATTTGTGTGTGTTAATCTACATTAGATCAAATATCTGTGCACAATGACTGTGTGTCAATGGGAACTATTATTGCTACAGTATCAGATCTGTGTCTGTAAGTCTGTTTGTGACACCATATTACACATTTTTCGTAGCATGCAGAATGTATGCTGTTCACATTGAGTACATTTTCTGTAAAAAATGTACTAGTTGACAATTTGCCAAGCAGAACCCATGTGAGATTCTGTATCCCACAATGCAGTGATCTTAACTCAAACTTTTATGTTGATAGTGACAAATCACTATTGTTAACATCTGTCTCATGATTTGATAAGGCTGCCAGAAGTATAGACATTTCCACACAAACTTGGATTAAGAATAACTTTTTAAATTATAAATAAAAGTAAAAATATAACTCATTCATTTCTAAAATATTAACAGGATGACACCTGCTAAATTAAGTTTTTGAATTTTTCAGGTTAAATCATTGAATGCATTGAAGATTTTGAATACAGTTTTTCATATTGTTTCATATACTTTTTTTTCAATAGCAGGCAGGATGCATCTGTTTCAGTCTTTCGGTATTCTTCTGTTTTATGACGTTTTCTTGATTTGCACATTTAGTGCATGCGCTAATTACTAGGGTGTGATGCTGAATTGTTTTATACATTCGGCTATATATGCAATATCTCTGGATATATTTGTGAAATGATCAGTTTGAACTGAAAAAAAAAACCTTATTCTGAAGTATTTTTGTCCTTGCAATGACAAAAATGTACTTGAGAAGCAGCACTGCATAAGATATTAAGACTTGTGTTCAAAACAAGTGTATTTTGTCTGCACTGCCTAATTTTTTCACATGTAAAACATTTTAAAACGAATGAAAAATCTGCCAGTGAAGTAAGACAAAATACACTTGTATTAAAAATACCAGAATACACTTACATTCAAAATATAATGTATGAAAAAAAACAAAGCTTAATGTTTTATGCAGTGTTGCTTTTCAAGTATATTTATCTTTTTTTTACATGTGAAAACAAGTCATAAAAAACAAATTAACCTGATTAAGAAGTGATTGCGGTTGATTGTTTGCTGTGTGTGTGATACCTGTATACTAATGTCATAAATCTCTTCTTTTCTTTCACAGCTACATCAGATGGGACGCGTCAGGGGCTGGAGAGCATGAGAGGAGGAGTTTGCGTTACACAGGGCATGAAGGTGGTGCTGAAAGTGGGACAGAGTGAGTAACACACACACACACTCTTGGGAGCATATCGGCAGACAAAGCCAGAGGGTTGGTCACCTGAAACAGTTACGGATGCTGGATTTGCAGAAACTTAGGCTCAGTAAAGCATTTCTCTCAGTGGCACACATGACCACGCTTGTAACCAATAGCTTTTGTTTACACGCAAACAAAAACTCTGTTGGCCCCTTGTTAGTTTTGATTATTAAACTCAGGAAAACAGCGGTAAGTGAATCCCAACAGACTGTGGACACAAGTCCTTGAGCCGTAACAGTACACCACAAACACTCGTGTCTGTTGTGTGTTTAGAGTTCTTTATCAGTCATGCCTATCACACTACACTGTTGAATAAGAGAGGATTAACACAGCTCAAAGACTATGAAACGTTTTGTTTTTATTTTCCTGTTTTTTTTCGGCCTCCATCTTTGGCTATGATTTAGATTTTTTTTCAGAACATTTATTGACTTTACTTAAAAATCCCTTTCGCTCTCTCTTTTTCACTCTTTCTCTCTCTCTCTCACTGTAGTTGTTATCTGCTTCGTGGCTGAAAGGTCACGTCTGTTTTGTTTGTCATCTAAATAAAAGCCGTTTCGGTTGGAGATATCTGATGAGATGTGCCTACACACACACACAGACTGTCATGGCATTTTGACAAGTGTGACAGCTCGCCATAAGCTCAGAGATGGCTCTGTGTGTGTGTGTGTGTGTGTGTGTGTGTATGTGTCAAATGTCTGTCTGCTGTCTAAAGTGTTTGTAACCTCAGCGGTAGCCCCTCAACAACAATATTATGGTGTGAAACATCTTAAAGGAACCCTATTCTACACTTTTGCATCTTACTAATCCGTATCAGTTGTAACTGACCTTTTGTATCTGTTCTCTGACCTTTAAAATCAAACAGATTGTTTTTACTACTATACCTTTGAGACTTATGCAGATGCAATTCTTGATGATTGGCAAACAATTGCATATTAATTAGTACTGACTTGCTGATTACTGAATAGTTGATATTTATACTACCGGTCAAAATTTTTGAGTGATTAAGATTTTAATAATGTTTTTGAAAATAGTCTTGTCTGCTCATCAAGCCTGCATTTGTTTGATAATATAGCAAAAACAGAAATATAATTAAATATTTGTAAAACTTAAAATAACTGTTTTCTCTTTCAATATATTATACAATGTAATTTATTTATGCATTTAAATCACAGTATCATGCTTACAAGGTTGTGATACGGTAGCATATTTGTTTTTGTTACTGTATGTTGTGTGCAGGTTGACTGAACCATTATTATTACTAAACGGTTTCTCAATCATGTGTCCATAGGTCCATATGGTCTGCCGGCCAAATCTCCCAAACCTGACCCCGCGGACCGTATCAACAGCCTGAATCCAGGTAAACACAGCTGCCTTCGGTATCATGAGGACATGGCTCATCCCAAACAGACACAACATTAATAAAAGAACAGAACTAACTAAAGGAACAAGGGAAGGAAGCGACAGATGGATGGAGAGAAACAGGCGTCTTGGCGCTTGAGTTCTTTTTGATATATTCCACCCTTCTGTTTGTTCTCTCCTCCTCACGTTCCCTCATTTTTTCCCCTCTTTTCCACCATTCGCCATCTTCTACGGAGGCCCTGGAGCCATGAACTGGAGGCAGAATGCGGTGAGGGTAATGGCCGCACGGGGAAAGATAAAGGATGAGAGGAGGAGTGAGCCGTCGTTTCGGAGACTTATTAATGCCATTAGTTTAGCGGCTTGGGTTTAGTTGGTCCTGAGAGGAAGAAAGATACAGAAAATGGGAGGGAGAGGAATATGATTAGTGTAGGATGATAGAAAGAGAAAATTACTCACACTCTTTGTTTGCACGGGTTTGACATTTGGGAGCGAGAGACTGGTGCCTTGTGTCCGACTGTTCCATGCTCAGCGAGGCTCTCATTGTCTCCCGTAGAGATCACAACTGCACACACACATATACACGCGCTGAAACATCAGCTATGTCCGGCTAAGTAAGCACAATGGTCATTTGTTCCATGTCTTGTATTTAATGTGTGTGTGTGTAATCAAACCCGTTGTACCTTTCCAATCTGTGTTTCCCATTGCCAGTGAGCTATAACTTCTCTTCTTAAAGGAATAGTTCACCCAATTTTATTCTGTGGAACGCAAAATGAGAATATTTTGCTACTGCCAGTTTGCGAACTATAAAGTAGTCCATAAAACTCACATATTTCAGGTCTTCTGAAGGCTTGTGTGAACACCAAAATTTAAGTTTGATTCAGTTCAATTCAAATTTATATGTAAAGCACTTCCCTCAATACAGCTTTAAAGAAAATGTTTCAGATGTTACAATCAACAAGCCAGAAGTGGCTGTGTCAAGTTGTTTTTCTATGAAAATTCATTTCAGTTGGCATTTCAAGCAAATTTAATGTCACCAGACACCGTTGGTTCTTACATGTTGCAAACAAAACATGCTGTAGCAACAGAGGGCAAGATTTACATTGTAAAAAATCACTTAAATAGAAGTCAGTTGCTCACTCAAAGCTATCATATTGCTTTAGAAGACTTTAAATATATCACTCAAGTCATATGGACTATTTTAAGTATCTTTGTCAAAACAGCAGCTTGGACATTGTGCATTGTGTTTTCCACACAAGAAAGAAAGTCCTACAAGTTAGATTTTCATTTTTGTTTGAAGTGCCCCTTTAGTAACCTATAAAGTCTTTTATAGTAAGGCAGTCCACCTTTGAGAATGACCATGTGGTTGTTATCTAGCACATCTCCATTGTGTGGTTTTGTATTTCCTCAGGTTCCTCGTCTTAAAGAGCCCAATCAAGCCACAGCGTTTAGATTGGCTTTCATTTCCCTCTGCGAAATGCCTCCCACACGCCATAATCCCGTTATGTAAAGATAAATGACTAATATAGCCTCATAGATCCCACATCTATTAAAATGCTCTCTCAGCTGTTGTTCATAGAAGAGGCTAAATACACCATTCCAGTGTTTAAACCTGCAGCACATAAACCACAGCTCATGTTTCATGTGGAAAAAAATGTATTTATTATGTTTTTTTTATTATAGAGGAGAACATTGGGCTGTATCTTTAGTGTCTTCTGAGTGTTCATAACGAAAGCTTTTGAGGGCAAAAAAGAAAAGAATGATAAACAACTTCCAGCAAAAAAAGTTGCTATATTAAGAATAATTCATGGTGTAGCCTCGTCTGCAAGTACTGTAAAGGCCAGTTCACACAGAGAGGAAATATTCAGCATGGATATTCACTCAAAAGAGACTTTTAGTTAAAAAACAGAGCACTTCTATGAAACTATTCATACTGGAAATTACACTTTGACTGATTATGGAAGGTTTTTCCAATTTACTCTCATTGTGAATAGACCTTTTGTCTGAGATTTGCCACATTTACATTTCGTTCTTGTTGTGAACATGTCTTAATGCCGAGTCCAAATACTCATCTCCTCATCTTTATTTTTCAACTCAACGGTCTGATGATTGCGGTTCACGTCTCCCTTGCCAGACTGCAGTGGCTGACCGCAGTTTCGTGTTTCGCCCCGTGCCAAAGCGTGCATGTTTTGCGAGCCCAATCCCACCTTGACTCATTGTGATGTGAGTCACTGGTCAGTGAGTTCAGAGAAAAGTCCAGTACTTTACAACATCCTCCAAATTTTATTCAGATTTCTGACAGTTTGAGTGAACACGGAGGACTCTAATTAGTTGAAGTCTGATCTGTTAAGGACATGAACAAGCCAATCAAAGGGTTAGATGACTGGCCCCATTTAATTTGTTCCATTTGATTGGTTAAAGTCATTAACTAGCCCATCAGATGACGAGGTAGACGGAGGAAGGCGATGCTAGAGGGCAGGATGTGGCAGCGCTAATGAACCCGCTACATCAGACTAATACTCATGTAAGTGTCAGAGGGCACTTCTCTGAGTCCGCGCTCCAATACGGGAACAAGTTAAAGATGGTCATCTCACTAATGGGTGTCATCACCACATGCAATCCAGAAAGACTCGGAAAAGTTTCTCTGACAAAAACACTGAACTTTAGAAAACTACATGTTTAGCCAAGGGACGTCAATTTAGAGGACTTATGTGAACTAATCTAATGTCCAAGTTTGTTCAAAGAAGCAATATGTGACACACTCTATAATTTTAGCGGCTATCACAGTAAGCTGTTTGTAGAGAAATCTGATTATAAGCAAGAAAACTTGAATTTTGATGGCTTTGTAGCTTTCATATTGCCCAGTTTATTACAAACTTCAAACCATAAATTTTGTTTTGTCATTCTTTAATGTGGTGTGACAGATTGCTGCATTGCTAAAAGTCATTCAGTGTTCACAGGAATGTCCACAGTCACATATTTGTGCGTATACAGTATATATAATATATATATATTAGGGCTGCACGATTATGACAAAAATCATAACTGTTGATTATTCCTTTGAAATTGTAATTGCAATTAATTACCGTTATCACAATTTACTTTGAATGATGTTTTGAATCGTTTTATACCATTGCTTGAAGCTACTGTATGTCATATTTTTATATGAAAATAAACAAGCTGAAAACACTCTTCCTTAAAAACATTGATAACAAGATAACACGTAGAAAGAATAAATACGTCTTAAGCATGGAGAATAACGTAAGTGGACCTTTTTTTGTAGTTGCATCTTTGAACGATTACATAATTGTGGCATCCGTAAATGTAAATCATGATTAGAAATTCAATTAATTGTGCAGCCCTATATTGTCTTACAAAAAAATCATACTGAGCCCAAACATTTTAACGGTAGTGTATGTTAGAATAAATCTCCTAAACTCCTAAAAAAAAAAAAAAAAAGTCATTTTCTCAAGAATTATTATTAATGACACTGAATTAAGTATTGAATTATTACATATTTAATTATTTTATATTATTTTCTTGAAATCTTGAAATAAATAAAAATATTTAGGTCAAAAAGACTCAAAATGATGGAGAAGATCACATATTTAGAGTGTCTTTATATATCTGTTGAATTGATCAAATTCTTCTCTGTTTTGCAGGTGCTGGAAACAACACACATCCCAGAATTCCCCCTAGAGGTCCTGGTGGAGAAAACGGCCCCCTTCCTCCCTCCAACATCGCCGTTATCGCAGGTGCAGCCGGCGGTTCGGCTTTCCTACTGCTCGTAACAGCCGTGATCTGCGTGGTGTGCTACCGACGACGACATGCCAAGCATTCCGAATCACACCACCCTCCGCTGTCCCTCTCTTCCCTGACCTCGCCCAAACGGGGCTGCGGTGGGGGCGTAGGAGGCGGCAACAACAATGGCTCGGAGCCTAGCGACATCATCATCCCGCTGCGGACTTCTGACTCCGCCTACTGCCCTCACTACGAGAAAGTGAGCGGGGATTACGGCCATCCCGTCTACATCGTCCAGGAGATGCCCCCTCAGAGTCCTGCCAACATCTACTATAAAGTATGAGAACCGGAGACGACTTTACGACAACATCTGCTAAGACCACACCCACCTTAAACAACTACCTAAACCCCACCCCAAGCCCCGCCCCCACAATCTGCATCCCCGTAGATCAGATCCTTTTACCTTCACACGCATTTCTCCGACACGCTGACCGCTCGAGGTCGAGTGTGTCTGTGTGTGTGTGTGTGTGTGTGTGTGTGTGTGTGTGTGTGTGTTACCATTCCTCACAACTCACCCAACTTCGGCCTTTTGTTAGAGAGAGGTTGTCCTGAAGCGAGGGCCTCCCTCTCTTTGACGTTTTTCCCACATGGGGAAAAGTTCTTAAAGCTAGAGAAGACCTCCTGGAGTGATTCAGCCAACTGAAAAAACATGAACTCCTTTTTGGGGGCCATTCTGGAGCACAAGCATCAAAACTTTTTCTGATGAACTTGCAAAAAGACTATAAACACACAAAAAAGAAAAGAAAACTCAACTTGTCCAAACCTACAAAGACAACATGTGAACTTTGACTTCGAATGCTACATTTACTCACAAATAGCAGTCTAGTTTGTGTTAAACTCCTTCGAAAGGGGGAGGGGCCATCGATTCAGCCAATCGTCACACAGGGCTGCAGTCACGTGATCTAGGACCCATGTGTTTGATTGGTGGAGTTGTAGTGGCGTGGAGAATCTTGTATATTTTAATAACGTGTGTATTTTGTGAGTGTGTAGGATAAATATTCTGACACTGCAGTCGCACACGTTGCGACCGGCGTGCTTCAGTACAACTCGCGAGTGTTTTTGCGTGCGGATGAGTGCGTGTTTGAGTACAGTGTTAGCGTGAGCATGGGAGTGTGTGTGTTTGTTAGACTGTTTCAAAACCAAAACACAAAAATATGAGCGAACATCAAAAAAGTTTTTTTATCGCTTTCAACACATAGATTATAATTATATATGAATACTCAGTAAAATAATTTTTAGATTTTTTTTCATGTAAAGTTACAGTTTGCTAGGCCTAATTTTTGTTTTCCTATTTTTTATGACATGCTGACCTTGTTTCTTCCCCTTTTTGAGTTGTAAATTAATTTAATGCTTTCATTCCGTTGCAGAAACCGAGTTTGTTTGGTTCCCCCTCATTTTCCTCTTTCCCTGGAGTCTCCTCCGCTCTACACATATATTTTTATAGCTCCTTGTACTCTGATGTAGTTTTAAAGGTAGACCTCGTTTGTGAATGTGTTGAGATAGAACAATCCGAGAAAGTTTTTTTATTATTATTTTTAAAGACGCTTGGAAAAAAAGGGAAAAAAATCCAGAAAGGAGGGAAGAATTGGATGGGGGTGAAATAAAAAGAAAAGAATGCGAACACCGCCTGTTGGGAAAGCAAATGCACGAGCGAGGAAACTTCTAGAAAGACTGTGAAACTATGGAAGAATCACACATTAAACGAAAAAATAGGGGGAGGGGGAGGAGGGGGGAGAGAAGGAAAGTTGAAAGATGATTGAGAGAGAGAGAGTGAGAAAGAGAGGGATGGAAAGGTTTTTTAATAAACTCATCTGAAGCGGTGGAAGATGCAGATTTGGGCCTGATGGTCTTCTGAGGTACAAAGAGACAGATGAGGGGAAGAAAGAAACTCATTCTCTCAGATGGACAACAGGATAGATGGACACACAGAATTACTCTTTTACAGACACACAGTGCTCTTTTTTGTTGACATGAAATGAAGTGGAAATATTTCTAGACTCGTTTCAAATTCTTGAGTATCGGACACGTCTCAATTTAGTAGACATGTTCACACACACACACACACACACACACACACACAAACACATACGGAAAAAGACTCAATGGCCATGGCACACAGAAAAGCTCTTGTAGAGATTTTCATCACACACACACACACACATGCACAGCTCCTAAACACAATCAAAAGCCATTCTGATTGGGCATATATGCTGGTTACCTCAACAAATGCCGTGATTAGCATTGTTCTTTCACATTCTTTTTCTCCTCTCTCTCTCTCTCACACACACACACACACACACACACACATACATACACACACACACACACACACACACACAATCAATCATGCAGCTTTGTAACTAGCTGTGTGTATATCTCTGTTAGTGCCAATGAAAATCTCTCTTTTAGGCCTGAAATACACTCTACGCAAGTATGTGAACGCAAACACTTCCAACTACTCGTCGTTGCTTTCTGAAATGTGTCAGAACTCAGTTGCATTCTCAGAAACATATTAGCATAAACTATGGTCAGTTTTCTCTGATATGGCAGATCAGCAGTTTGGCAAAGAATCTTACAAAACTAGTTAGCTTCAGTTGGTCAGTGGCTGAATTTTGAATAGAATACTATTCTTAAAATGTCTGTCATACAGTATGCTATTTGGAAATGTTAGCTAAAGTGATTCAGATGCTGAATTCAAAATGGCATGCTTTGACTAGCGTTAGCTAATTAGCAGAGAAAAATGAGCTATATGGCAGTAATAGTAACTACAGAGCCCCATACATGACATGTGGGGGGAAAACAAGATATTTTTGCCACAAATTAAGAATTCATTCCTGTGAGTTATTAATTTGTGGCCACGTTTCATTAATTAGCTCTGTTGTTTTAGTTAAATCCACAGTTTAACTATAGTGAGGGAACAAAGTAGTACAACATGGCTGCGAATAAACTAAAAGAGGGAACTAATTAATAAATTATGAGAACAAATTCTTAATTTGTGGCCATTTTATCTTTTTTTTTTTTCTGCATGTCATGTGCGAGGCTCCATAGTAAGAACTGTATGCTAGTATGCTATTCTGGAAACTAGTAGTAAATAGTAATGAAGCCCCACACATGTAATGTGGGGGAAAAAACAGTTTATTAATTTGTTCCCTTTTTTTTACTTAAATTGTTACCAGTTTGTACATTTTGTATTTCGAAAACGGCTGATATTCACATTCGTTTTTGCGCTTGCAATGTGTTAACCAAGCATCCGCATACTTGCGTAGAATATGTTTCTGGCCTAAGGAGTACAAATTGTGTTCTGTTTCACTGCCATTGTCACAGTGTGTTTTGTATGCGTGTAAAAATGTTATCGCTAAGAAATACACCGCATACACGCACATAATAACAAGCCATTCATACCCAAATATGTTGGTGGTCTTATTTTGCAGATGTGATTTGTGACTTACATTGGGACTCGAACAATCTGTTACTGTTTTCAATCTGCCTAGAAAGCTTCAATATTTGTCTCTCAAAAGCATTTAGTTTTGTATCACTCTGGTGCATCAAGACTGTGAGAAAAAAGAAACGACATGACATTGTTTTCCTGTCACATTGATGTTTTCTTCTTACACGCCAATTTGGATTTTGTTACTTCAATATCAAGTTGCCTAAAATGTGGAGGTGTTACGTTTGTTCGGCGCTGTTGTATTCGTGGGCTGTTTCATACATATTTAAGCGTTCGATTTCTGTTCAAATTCTGTTGCATTTACTAAAACAATCAGCGTAAGCCATGTCTCTGACCCTGTGCACATGGACTTGGATACGTGTGTGTGCGTGCAGGTGTGCGTATATCCGAAACACACGTGGACATCGTTCGAAGACGGACCGACGCATTGCGTTCGGATCACAGAGGACACACGAGGAGACACAAACTCGCTCTGCTCACCATCCTCCCTTTTTTAGGTCTCGTTTATCGAACATCCGGCCTCAGAAAGGTCCATCTTCTATCTTTCACATCGAGCGGTTCTTTGTGCACTTGCTTTCGCCACGAACGCTGGGATCAGTATTCTGTACGCAGACACAAGCGGGGACGAACCACAAAGTGTGTATTTTTTTAGAGAACGCTTCAGTTGTGTGTACGTGTTTCTCTGTGCCAATAGCCAGCGGGTGGCGGCCACTTTAAAGACCTCCATTCCTCTCCAGTGATGTGTTCAGACGTTTGTAAAACACCATGTTTGTGTGTGCTGTTTTCTTTTCCGTGTCCATCCCTCCATCTTGCCCCCTCACGATCCCTCTCTTGTTTTCCCTCCTGCATACATGCCTTTAAAAGGGTTAAACAACTAATACATTCCTTTGAAGAAATGTTGATTAAAAAACACACACAAAAAAACTTTACAATGCATTCTTTGGCTCTCTTTAGTGTGTGTGTATGTGTGTGTGTGTGTATTTGTTTTTGAATGCATTGGATTTCCACTGAACGTGCAACTGAATGAGATACAGAGAAACCATTTAATGTTCTTTATTTTTCTTTCCACTCTACCATCAATCTCTTCTTCCTGGTATTTCATCTTCTCTAAAGTAAACAGTGGCTTTTACAGTCACCATCCGTAGCCAGTAGAGAAATGAATGTGTTCTTTAAGTGCACAGAAATACCTTTTCTTGCGTTAGTTATTTCGGACTGTATCTCTCTTTCTCTTTTATTGCTTTCCTTTAGATCCTTCTGTATGTTTTCCGTAATGCCATTCAGTTGCCAAAGCAACCACTGCTTTCTGGCAACAATTTCATTTTTATGAAAACTCGCAAAATCTGGTACTGATTGCCCCCGTGAGGTTTCCACACAGTTACAGGTGATGCAGAGGCGAAGGCTGTATTATTGGCCTGGGAACGCTTATGTCGTGCTACAATCCTCTCATTGGTGTAATGTGATTTAGGTGTGAAGGGGAAGGTTCTGGAACACAAGGGAGAGAAAGAAAAACACTTAAAAAATGGCCTTATAGGCTTCTGCGGTCATCTTTATTGCGTAATCATTTTTCTAAAATGTGCTTGTATGCCTTTAATGACCCAGAGGAGCATTTTATCACCCATGGTTTGCTCAGGGAATTTCTCAACTGTGTCTCAGGTTTTTCTCCTGCAGTTTCCTTGGTTAAAAATAAAAATGTCAGCAAATTAGACAGTTGTTGACATTCAGTCAATAGAGTGATCAAATTAATGTGGATGGCATAGATAATTAGGTTTTGCAAGAATTTTGTGCTAAATAGAATTAGTGATAAAATTAATGTGGATTGCACAGATAATTAGATTTTAAGAATTTAATAAGAAATGTTTGAGCTCTCAAAATTTAGTCTCCTTTTAATCTCCATTTAAAATCATTGCTGTCTCAGAGTGGTTACCTTTTTTCCCCAGTTGAACTCATAGGACCTAAATTAATTATATGATTAACTTCAAAAAGAGCTACAGATATATCCAATCTGCACTGAAAAAGAAATAAAAAGCCTTACAAAGTACCCCAGAATTTTACATAATGCTAAACTTTAATTAAAAGGTAATAATTAACATCTTCACATTATTTGGAAAAAATATATAGATTTTGTAATAAAACTGTGCAAGTGTTCAATTTTGATAGTATAAACATGATATATGTAGATTAAAAAAATAGACATTTTATCCATTTTATTAATTTAATGCACTGACATTTTATCATGAACCTGTGGCCTGCAGCTTGCCATCCACTTGGGGAAAAAGGTTTGAAATCTCACTAATAGAAATGTTTAACCTATATATCATATGTAATACATTTATATTTTATATTACATTTATTTCATCAACTTTGCACATAGGCCAACTTTGTTGAATTTTATTTGTGGGCACTGCCATTAGCCTAAATAAAAATGTCAACTCAATGAATTGAAAGTGAGGCAGAGGCAGCCCTTAAATTATACATTTTCCCAATTCTGGTTGAGCAGCTATAAGAAAGGCATTGCTAGAAATGCATATCAGACAGCCATTCAATATTCCCGTGTGGAAAAAAGACCTTGGCTGAATGTCTGTTCCACCACTCGCGTTAAAACAAGTCTAAGCTGGATCTATACTTCGTATCACGCATAGTCACAAAAACATGATAAACAACCGATCACATAATTTCACATTAAGAGCGAAAGCGCTCTTAACATTCATTCGCATCCACTTATATGCGAACGCATTTTCTCTGCAACTTCACGACTTAACTTCCGGCGCGCGCGTCTCACAGACTCGTGCAGTCTCAAGTTCATTAAGCTGTCACGCACTTTTAGGTGAGGTACAAGGATTTGATCTCGCAACAACATCATTGCCCCATTAATGTGAGTAGGTTATTGTGGTGTGAGATAAATGTTATGTTAACCAAATAATCAAAGCCAGTGTTTCAGATATGAATACTTATACAAGTCTTTTAAGATTCTTGTATATGGTGTGGGTGGGTGTGGGGGTGTGGGGGGGGGGGGGATAATGTGTAATAAATGTGTAATAATATTTACATATATTTACCACAATATATGCTTTAAGTCTTTTTAATATACCATGAATACACATATACTGCCTTCTTCCTTAAAACAGCTGCGCTTTTCTGTGAAGTAGAGCACAGTTTCTGTTGTGTTATTAAAAAAGAAAGAAAAAACTCAAACTTGGCCTAGAGTGAAATCAATTAGGAGATAATCCTCTATAATCAGATTTGAACAGGTTTTGGCGGCAAGGCTAAAAATCCCGAAGACCGGCTCGCTTGACTTGAATGTCGCCACAGGATCCTTAAGTCCACGTTGCTATGGGGACCCTCCTGAAGGTCAGAGAGAGCGAGATATCGTTTCCTAGCCACCTGCAATTTGGCCATTTGAAAAGCTGGTCGGTCATCTGCATATCAAATGTGCGAAATGAGCGAGGGAGAGGAGAATGAAGTACAGGCCACCTCCCCTGCGTTTTCTTTCTAAAGGCCGAGGTGAGGAAAGGTGAGGGCTGAAAGTCAAGTGTCTCTCTCTCTGTCTCTGATTGCACCTGTAGGCAGCGTTGACTGGAAGCGACTGATGAAAAGACGGGTCTTTAAGTCGTCACCAGGAACCCCCTCTGCTTAATCTCTCTTTCGGTCTCACAGCCACCACAGCTCTGATCTCTGACAGGGACATTCTCTCTCTCCCTCACTCTTTCTTCTCCCTCTTTCGACATGTTCTCCTCCCTTTCTTGTTCAAGCCTTGCATTCTTTAGTTGTAGGAGAGAGAAAAACAAACTGCTGCAGTTAATAATGGGGCCGATGACAAGTACAGCTGGGCTGGTAAAAATGAAGCTGATAAAGCAACAGAACTGGAGAGAGAGAGTCATTAGAGGGTGTTCATTTCAGATGATTAATTTATTAACATGACACCCTACCAGCCGAATATCCGATACAATACAGTTCATACACCCACACGGTCTCATGTTCTCTCTTCCACTTTATTCACAAACCACACGCTCTCACAAACCCTTAGATCTATATGATAGCATCCGAAAACATCGCCGTGAGTTATGGGTAATCGTTTGCCCTCGGATATTCACACAGAAAATTGCATGGTGGTCCCATGATCTCATCCATCATTCATTCACATTATATCTAGAGTGCTTCTTTCATCTTTGATACTTTGGTTGCTTATGTTATTCGAGTCGAGGAGAAATCAAAATTGGCTTATTGCATTCTTACCACAAGTTTCTGGTGTTATTTTGAACGATTCTGCACGTTGTGCCAAAGAAGTAATAGTTT
Organism: Tor tambroides; assembly: GCA_021397915.2. Lineage (NCBI taxonomy): Eukaryota > Metazoa > Chordata > Actinopteri > Cypriniformes > Cyprinidae > Tor > Tor tambroides. Next base: position 6,099 of record JAFVLL020044428.1, on the reverse strand, counting down.
GTTCTTCATAATCAAACTTTCATCAAAATAGCTCTGCCTCTAAAACAACTTTTCTTTTTGTCTGATGTCAGCAAGGCCGCTATTTAGTCTGATAGCTGCTAGTTAGACATTGTTTGAAGCTGCTGTTTTAGATAATTCAGCCTTTTTGCTGTAATTTGAACCTGAACTCAAACAGTAGAGCATGGTGCCAGCAATACTAAAGTCCTGGGTTTGAGTCCCAGAGAACACATGAACAGATAAAATGTGTACCTTCAGGTTGCTTAAATTTATGTAAATGTAAAGGTTACAGCAATAATAGCAAATAAAGTGACTGGGAAGTGACATCAAGAAGCTCTCAAGGGTGAGCTTGACCTTCATTCTCCACCATCTTGGTTCCCAGTTGGTAGAGGCTCAAATAAATATGGCCTGATGCCTGGGACAAAAATGTAATCCTCACAAAAATCTACTTCAAATTTGTACTTCACATTCTGGTATTAAACACCCACTTTTCAAGGTCCAATCAATTCTTGATGGATAGAATACATTTTTTCCTGTTGTACACTGCTGTTCAAACATTTATGGTAAGCAGATTGTTTTTCTTTGAAAGAAATTGACACTTTTATTCAGCAGGGACACATTCAATTGATCAAATGTGACAGTAAAGGCATTTATAATGTTACAAAAGATTTCTATTTCAAATAAATGTTGCTCTTTTGAACTTCCTATTCATCAAAGAGTTGTAAAAGAAATGTATCACATTTTCCACAAAAAGCAGTTTTCAACTATTTCTTGTTTCTTGAGCATCAACTCACCTTTACTTGTATAGCGCTTTTTATGATACAGATTGTGTCAAAGAAGCATATTAGGATCATGTGACACTGACAAAATTTAGCTTTGCCATCACAGGAATAGATTATATTTTAAAATGTTTAAAAATAAAGCAGTGATTTTAAGTTTTAATACAATATTAATGATTTTTCTCTATTTTTGATCTAATAAATGCAGCCTTAATGAGCATGAAAGACTTCTTACTGTCTCCAAACTTTTAAATAGTAGTGTAATCTATGTCCCCCCCGCCCGCCTTTTGGAAGTAAAATGGGTTTCAAATGCTGTTCCAAGTTGATTTTCACAGTTTTCTTTTTTTTTCCCCCTCTCGTCACAAAGGATTTATCTGTGGTTTAGTGATGACAGGAAGCTAAAATTTTTAAAAAAGGGGGATGTGAAGCTAACAGAATAAGCATCTGTCAGTCTGTATGTTCACATAAAGTTGTCTGTTTATAAACCCTATTGTCATGTATCTTTCAGGCTGGATAGACAGACTGTCTCTAGAGCGTCCACTCAGCATGTTGTTTCTAAACCAACCGTCCATCTCTCAGCTTCACAACCTGTTTTGATGCCCAGTGACCTGAGGTCAGTCTCACCCTGCTTTAACACTTCAACACCCTGAGATAGCACAACAACAACAACAACAACAACAACAACAACAAAAATCAATACAGCCTTCGTCTGAAGGGATTTCTTTCTTTTTTTTCCAAGTCCCAAAGGAAAAAGTGTTCAATTCTATGGTGTTCCGTTAACATTGAAAAAGATGTCACAGGAAAACGAGACAAAATTGTTAGCCTCGTGAACATGCGCAAACACACATGGTCTCCTAAACAATGAGACAATAATGGACCCCCACAAAGCCTCAAAATTCAATTTGAAAAGTTTTCTCAAAAATTCCCCAATTGACAAGAGTCCTTCAGCAGCAGAATAGCTGCCATGCTTCTCCTTGTCTCCCCACCCTCTCTCACTCTTTCAGCCCAGAAAAGAGGAAAAAAGTAAAAATGAATCCCCCACCTCCCTCACTCCCCCCACACACTCCCGTTGCTTTATTGAGGCAGCTGCACCCTTTGACCTTTGTGCTTGTGGAATGTGTGTGTATGTGTGGGTGTGAGTGTGTGTGAGAGAGAGAGAGAAAGAACGGCGGGGGTCTCTTTTTCTCCATACAACAAAGGCTGTCGGATCGACAATAGAGTGGCAGAATAGAGTGTGTCCAGAGGGCCAATGAGTCGTGCTAGCTTGCTAAACCGGCGAGGGGGACGGAGAGACAGTGAGAAAAGAGAGAAAAAGAGTTTAATTTAAAAGAAGAGAAGAAAAGAGATGAGGGATATTTGTTTTATCTTGGCACACTCATAAATATATGACTTCCGATGCCAAGGGAAGCAAAAAGATGGGCCCATGTTTGGTTCTAGACGTGTGTGTGTGTGTGTGTGAGGGGCCCAGTACACACAGCAGGAGTGTGGGCCCAATGACTCATTGCTGCAAATGACATCAGCAGTGTCAGCCTCAAGTACTGCCAAATGCTGCATTCAGAGAAGGAATGTGTGTGTGTGTGTGTGTGTGTGTGTGTGTGTGTGTGTGTCCAGGTTGTGCAGCTGGGCTACAGACAGACAAAGGTGTTCCGTCACGCTTTGCCTCAAAATGTGTGTTTTCGGAGATATGGGGGCAGTTTGGTGATTTTCTTTTCAGTCCTCTCACACACACTTGGTTTTATCGATCTCTCTGGCAGAAGGCAGATATATATGTGTAGTCTACCATCTAGGAGTGTATGAAGTGATTTACTTTTTTAAGGTCCCGTGTTGGGCAGGCACTTAATCTCTTCAGCCTAGCTGAACTGAACCTAGCATTTCCTCTACATATGCTGCCGGCGGCCTTAAGGTCTCCGACCTCAACAGAATACATATGGATCTCAATCTTCACACGTTTACACACAAAAACACTGACTAACAGAAAGCGCAGTCCAAAAGTTTGGAAACGCCTTAGGTCAAGTGGGGTTTTGGACAATAAAATAAATCCTGATCAGTTCTTGGCGTAGATCTACAGTACAGTTCAAAAGTTTGGGCTTGACATTTATAATGTTACAAATTTCAAATAAATGCTGTTTTTTTTTATTTAAAACTTTGTTCATCAAAGAATCATGAAAAATAATGTATCACAGTTTTCACAAAAGTATTAAAGGGATTGTACATCCAAAAATTTTAATTCTGTCATTAATTACTCACCCTCATGTCATTCCAAACTCATAAGACCTTTCATCTTGGGAACACAAATTAAGATATTTTCAATGAAATCTGAGAGCTTTATGATCCTGCACAGATAGCAGCGCAACTGAACCGTTCAAGGCCCAGAAAGATAGTAAGGACATTGTTAAAATAGACATTGTTAAAATAATTAATGATGAGCTAATGATGAGTTTTTGGGTGAACTATCTCTTTAAGCAGCAACTTTTTTTAACATTGATGACAATAAGAATTTCTTGAGCACCAACTCAGCATTTTAGAATAATTTCTGAAGGATCATGTGTCACTGAAGACTGGACTCTCTCAGCTTTGCTATCACAGGAATAAATTACATTTAAAAATATGTTAAAAAAGAAAACAGTTCTTTTAAAATGTAGTAATATTTTCCTATATTTTACTGTATTTTTGGTCAGATACATGCAGCATGTAGTTTAAGCAAGTTTATGCAACCAGCCACTGGTGGCTATTCTGGGTGGTTGCCAGTACGTTGCTGTGTGGTTGTTAGGGCATTTCTGGGTGATCGATTCTGGTCAACAGAGCCCACCCCGAAGGGCTTATTGCCAAATGCAAAGGTGGCACAGACAGTTTAATGCTGCTCAGGGGTGGCTTTCAGTAAATGAATTTTACACAGCAATTTGTACACTGTATACAGTTATACTAGAAGCTGAGGTGGGTCAGAGCAGGCATACATTACCTTCTGTGTTCTAGCCTGTAAATATGACTCACATCCTTCTTGTGGTATAAGTCTATGGGATGCGTTTGCTTGTTCCAAGTGTAAATCGTTAGTCAGATTGCTTAGAAAAGTACTAGCACACCTCTCCTCAACATAACGCATGTTTTGAGGTATCACTCATGTCTGTGGCACAAATGGTATGGGACAAATTACACGCTAGATTGCATAGATGCATAGATTTGTTCAAATCCCCAAGCAGCACTAATAATAACTGATTTTTGGGAAATGTTTTTATATCATTCATCAGTTCAAAGCATGTTTTTGTTTGTTTCTCTAACAAAACAGGTGGTCTCTGTGTAACACCCCCTCCTCCCCTTTTCATTTGTGATTTCAGTCACTCCATCCCCTCCTCCTCTCTCTCTCTCTCTCTCCAAACAATGCTTGAAGGAGGGTCTCTCTCGTCCACCAGCACAAACTCACCCAAACTCCGCTTGGCTCCTCCCCCGACCCCCATCTACCCCAGCACCCCCTTCCTGCTCACGCAGCAGCTGCCAGGCTGCTTTGCAGGGAAAATGATGCGTGTCCAAAAACAACTGATCGCACATTTTTCTTTCCCAATCGTAACTACATCCCCCCATACACCTCCATCCGCTCCTAATTTGTTCGTTTTCAGCATTCCAGGCCACGAGGGTCTGGGGCTGTTCAGGGTCCCTGAACAGTATAATGTGTCTCTCTGTTTCCATCCCATATAGCTCTAATACTAAACTGGGCTTCAGTCCTGTGTGCTGACAGACGGAGAGATTTCAGGAGGGAGGCTGAGCATTTTAACATACTGTTTATTGAATGTCCATTGAATTTAAAAGGGAGAGTTCACCCAAATATTCTGTCATCATTTACTCACCGTCATCATGTCATTCTAAACCTGTATGGCCTTATTTTTCTGTAGAACACAAAATAATTTTTTCCTCCAAATGTCTCTGTGTTTCTTTGTCCATACAAATAAAATCAATGGGGTTAATTTTTTTTCTTGTTTATGGAGCTGCAACATTTGGCCAAACATTTTGTGATTATTCATCAATATGACTAGAAGTAATAATAATAACAACAAAAATGATAAATATAATTTAATAATATTTCACTGCAAAATTAAATATCAACAAAGTATTTAAGAAAAAAAATATATATGTACACACAAACATCACAATACTAATACTAAAAATACAATACTAATATTATGGCTATCTTAATTCATTTTCAAATGTAAAACTTAAAAGCTTTTTTGGACAACAAATGGTTTATAAGCATTTCTCATTGCAATTTTGGCTTGACGGTTGAGGCGCATAAAAGAATTCAGTGCTGCACATCACTAAAACACTTAGTGCATATATTTATTTAAACTGTATACATTGCATACTTGGTATCTTGATTGTTTCTCCAATCTATCGCATAGCCATTGGCTTTCATTGTATAGACAAAAACAGAAGAATAAACAAAACAATGACAGAATTTTCTTTTTTGGGTGACCTATCACTTTCCATTCTGGTTTTGGTGCTGGTTGATTAGTATAGCCAAAGAAGCTCGTTGACCTAAGCAGACTTGCTAGTTAAGCAGCCATATAGAAAAACTTGGTCGTTTCAGCAGTGAACAGACAGATGGAGACGGAGAGAGAGAGTTTGGATAGCTACTAAACACTCCAAGATGTTTGAACGCACTTCTGGAGACATAAAATTCAGGGGTACATACTTTCATAGTGTGTAGCTACACACACACTCACTCACACACACACACACACACACACTGAGATTTGCCGCCACACAAGGGAATCCCCTTTGAGACCTCAGCTTCATTATGATCTGGCTTACCTCAGCATAGACTGGAGTGTGAGCTCTTTGTTGGCTCTGTCAGGGAGCAAGAAAAGAAGAGAGAGAGTGATAGAGAAAGCTCACAACCGTGTCAGTATTGAACACTCAGGCCTGTCTGTGAAACCTATCCCTCCCATTTTTCCCTGCACCCCTTTTCGAGCCCCTCTTCTGCACTACTGGAGCTAAACTCTTTTTGTTTTTATTAATGAATGCCGTGCTGTCACCCGTCTGCTGACACATGTAATGCTCACATTCATCCATGTACTGGACTGGCAGGGAACACACACGCGCGCACGACACAACACACACACACACACACACACACACACACACACACACATGCCCCCCCTGTGTGGTTGTGACCTCATAACCTTGTTGTCATGCAGTATCCATCTGCCATCAGGACACAACAGGATAGAGGGAGAGTGTAAGACAGAGAGGAGACTGTCAAATGTCAGGCCCTCCCTCCATTCTTACTTGTGAAAAACACTAATGACTTTTCCTTTCTCTTCCCCAGCCAATA
>JAFVLL020044427.1:0-66599 GCA_021397915.2 Tor tambroides | reverse complement strand
ATTTTGTTTTACCTTTGGTCCTGGAGGCCCCCCTAGGCCAGGCAATCCAGCCGGACCCTAAAAAAAGAGAAGATTTATTCCATATGAAAACAAGAAAGTAGGGTTTGAACACACACCAAGCACCAAATGCGAGCAAAAATTCTCTTGTCGGAAATTAAGCTTCATACATATAAAACATATATTACGGAAACAAAATGGACCAGCAAAATAAATGTTTTTATTTATTTATTTTTGCTGGAGCATTTTTTAAATTCAACTGCCATTAGCAAGTGAGGCAAAGTTAATTTTGGATCTTACGTGAGCATGCATGAATTATAGTAATGGTACTTACAGCTAGCCCTCTGTCCCCTTTCTCCCCTTTTTCCCCCTGCAACAAAGACAAATTTTAATCTCATTTCTACAATAACTTTATATCAAGTGTTTTCTTTAATCAGTTATCTCCTAAAAGATGTAAAACAGTTACAGTAACAAAATACCAATGCTCTTCTTCTCTTTACCTTGTCCCCAGGTCTGCCAGCTTCTCCAAGTTCACCGGCTCGTCCTGGTACTCCTGGTATTCCTGGCTTTCCAGGTTCACCTGCCTGTCCTGGTGGACCTTCTGGGCCTCTTTCTCCAATTGCCCTGCCTGGAGGACCCTGTGGGCCAGGAGGCCCTTTCTCACCCTGCTCTCCTTTCCCACCTCGTTCACCTGGAAGACCCCTTGCACCCTGAATGCCAGTATGCAAGGAAGGTTTAAAAAAGAAAGAAGAGGAGAGGATGAGAAAGGAAACAAATATAGAGCTACTTGATGTTTTCTAACCAGAAATACGTTTCAGCACCATGGTCAGCGCCCAATGAGTTTTTACATGATCTTCATTGCAAAAGGTACCATGACACACTACTAATCCAACTAGCTACCAGAAACCACTCTATTGCACATATGCACAATTTTAACTCACATCTGCTCCTGGAGGGCCTCTAGGTCCGGCATCTCCTTTTTCTCCCCTCTTTCCCTCCGTCAATTCACTCAACTTTGATAGCAGATTGCTTCTGTCATCAACTAATAGTTTCAGTTCTTTGACCTGCAATGGAAAGTGTATGCGAAGAACAGGGGAGAGGGTGACATGTACATCTACATACAAACTCTGTCAATCATTTTGATAAATTTCTCAGTACCTCAATGCCAAAATCTGACATAGCTCTCTTCACATCCTATGACAAAACGGGGGGAAAACAACATTAGTCATCTTGCCAGCCATGCATGTGTGACTCTGTATGCATGAGCGTTTTCCTTACCACTACAGTTCCTGGTCTGCCATCCTCTCCTGGATCACCCTGTCAATTGAAAGAGCTGAATTATTACAGTCAGGTACAGTCAGGCTGAGAGAACTGCTTTATGACAGCTCTGAGAGCAGTGACCACTAAAATACACATTCGTAAAAACACACTCACCACATCTCCTTTCAAGCCTGGCAGACCTCTCTCCCCCTGCAAAGGTCACATTATTATAACTTGCATAACAGTTATAACATAACAGAGCAACATATTTATTTGCACACACACAGACTAACTTACTCTTTGTCCAGCAGCTCCTGGAACTCCAGGTACTCCCTGTTTGATAAAAAGCAATGCAAATGAAATTCACAATTCATAGCTGCACTCATTTTGTTTGTATTTAATTCAAACAGCGATTAAATGTATGTACTTGGGCTTAACTAAACAAGATTTAGACAATTTCAGGAGAAAATGTAGGTGTCGATTTTTTCTAAAAAGCAAAAACATATAGTCTTTGACAACTGACTTTTACTGCGGTAGAGCCAGCAGTGGTAGATATTACTTACAGGTGCTCCTGGAGGGCCCTGGGGGCCTAGAATAGGTGTTGCTGGCTCCCCTTTAACATACACCACCTGAAAAAAAAAAAAAGATTGAGATATACAGCTGTTTGCATAAATTTAGCATCCTCCAGAATTCGCATGTGATTAAGAGAGTAGCAGTCTATTTAAAATCAAACATATGCACAAACACAAACGCACAGGTCCTGGTGGTCCGACATTTCCAGGAACTCCAGGGGGTCCAATGGGACCTTGAAGGCCAATAGGTCCTGCGATGCCCCGATCACCTTTCAACCCATCTCGACCCTGAGGAGAGAGAAACAGAGAGAGAGAGAGGGAGATGAGAGAAATAACCATGATACAAATTAATTTCTTAATTAATGGGCATAAATTTGCACATCAAATAAACTCATCAGTGAAGAGCTTCTCCCATAAGGCTGCTGACTCATAATTACTGACTGCACTCAGAATCAAGCACAGGAAGAAGAGCATCCACGCATTTAAAATGCGTGTGAGAGTGTGTGTGTATGTTTGCGAGTGTGTTTCTATGATTGAAAACATCCATTTAACAACAAATCTGATTTGTGCTGATGGGAAAATTAGCTGTGCGAGACAGACAAATAGCAAAAAGCGAGTAAAAAGGCCAAAGAGTATGGAAGCATAACGACATGGACTGAATCACAGAAAACAACAAAATCTGAGTACATTGAGTCATGTGGCCACAAAACGCAGGAAGAAAACAGCAGGTACCGACAAGGAGTACAAAAAGACACATTATCAGGCGGCACTTAGAAACAAGAACAGCCTTTACAAACCTGCTACATGCTTACCTTTGATGCCACATAGCGAATGAGATCCACATAATAGCAATAACAACATTTTCCACAACATAGCTGTCAGAGAAGCCTTAAAATGTATATTTTGAAAGTGTTACGTAGTGCAGAGTACAGTATGATAAGCTGTGATGGAATTGCCTTGTGTTGTGAAAGGCAGGAAGAGAGTGAGAACAGGATGATCAGGATGATAAAGACAAGAGACTCACATCTCTTCCAGCAGGCCCAGACTCTCCTTTATCTCCCTGCACAGAAGGCATAACCAGATTCGATCAGAGGCTAATTATCGAAAACGACAATGCAATCATACACAAGCTTTCAGCAATAGGTGTTTTATTACCTTTCGCCCATCCTCTCCTGGCACGCCATCCTCGCCCTGAAAAAGTTTGATAGAAAACGAGGCATTAAACACAGACATCTGGATGAGCGCGAGGCGCGTTTTCATAATTTCTGTAATCAAGACTTCCTGTAATCAGCTCTTCCTGTTTTGGTATGAGAACTCTTGTAATTTTGTGCGACTCATTCAAGCAGTAATTTCTCTTCTAAACGCTTCGTGCGACACGCAGCCTCATATTACAGATATATGACGGGTGCCATCCAGCCCAATATAGCTCCTGCAATTACCACAGCTGGTTCAGGGTTGTGATCAGTAAATCAGAAGAAACTGCAGGACGAGTGCGTTTTGCGTAAGCTCAGCTCCAGCGGCATAATCTATCTGAGTCAGGTTAACTGAACATTTGTACACGGCTGACTGACACTCCTCACATATTTCAACTATAAAGCATGTATTAGGCAGAGTTACCTCCCACTGAAAGCTCATTAGGCTGCTAAGAGGGTGATTTATTATCAGCAGGATGGTTTAATCGTCTCGTTTATGGAGGACAAGGGCTGTGGTGTGGTTACTAAACTGGAACGAGAGTTTGCATGCTGCATCTAGATTGAGCCTTGATAACAAAAGAATGATTTATGTGCTGGCTTGGAAATTAACACATACTACTGATATACAGTATATCAACAAAGGTTTATGAAAGGATGTTGGGTTTTCATTAAGATTATATCAGTACTTACAGGTTTTCCAGGCAGTCCTGGTTTCCCATCCTCCCCTGCTTTACCCTGAAATAAAGCATAACATTATATTGATGTGATAATATGTTCCAGTATGTGAATTTGTATGGATAAATGATTTCCACAGATTAAGCTGTGTTATTACTCACAGGTGTGCCATTATCTCCTGGGGGCCCAAGTGGTCCTGGAGGCCCCTGAGGCCCTCTTAGTCCCGCCAAGCCCTAGTGGACAATTAAATGTTAAACAGATTAAAAACTGGATTGATTTGCTGCAGCAAACAGTGGCAACATCATGATGCAACAAACAAATGATTTGATATACGGTGAGACAGGAGTACTCACATCTCTTCCAGGATCCCCTTGTTTTCCTGGGTCACCCTACAAAACCAAAAACATTTATAGCAGGATTCAGATTGATTAGATCCTTTGAATATGAATCTGATGCACGGATTGAAGTGATCTGACCCGTAATCCAGGAGTTCCAGGCGGCCCAGGTTTCCCATCCTGACCGGGTCGTCCATCCAAACCAGCCGCTCCTCTTTCTCCCTGCACACGCATGTGCACATATACACAAATGATCAATATTAACTAGTCTGTGACACATACACAAAAAACACTCAACATCACTGTCAAAGTCAATCTGAATTTTTTCAGCATTGGGACGTCACCAATTTAAATGAATAATAATGAGAGTGGGTTGACTGACAGATCCAATCTTTGTCACTAATAAAACCTTTCTGACAGCATCACACATACGCATGCCAAAAGCAGCAGTCATCAGCTTAATTAATGTAATAAAATCAATGAAGAAACCTACACAATGATTAAGAAAGGAACAGAGATCAAAAGGATAAATTAGATGAGGACTGGTACAAGTATACAAGGATCAGATATAAACTAATTGGCTATACGTCTCTCTGACAGGAAGCAGAAAGCTACAACATGGTTTACAATATTCCTCCAGACATCAGTGAGATCTTGTTTTCTCATTTCCTCCCACTAAGAAACAAAGCCTTGTTTCAATTCTGTAGCACAAATGTTAAACAAAGATTAAACAGTCTCGCAGACAGCCAATAACAAATAATTGCAGCGCTGGTGAGACCTGCTATTTAAAACCCCAAGAGGTAAAACCTGACATAATGAAGTGTGTCACAGCTTCTGCAGTATAGAGAGATCCATGACTAAGCAGTTATATTTATACTTTACACTGATTACTGCAGCCAGTTGTACCATTTCAGCCATTTTTCAGCTGTCTACCGCTGTATGACACCCACTTTCAAAATATTGTCATTGCTGCACTCTAAAATAGAATAATTTTTGCAGGGGTGCTTACACCTGCTTTTGAAGAGATATTTAAGGAAGCTGCTTACTTTATAGATGCCTCATTCAAAACGTAATTGACAGTATTTGGCACTTGCTTCTCATTAAAAAAGTCTTACAATATACACTACTATTTAACTATTTAAAAGTTTGGGGTCAGTAAGATTTTTTTTAAAGAAACTAATACTTTTATTTAGCAAAAATGCATTATACTGATCAAAAGTGACAGTAAAGATTTTAACATTGTTACAAAAAATCTGTCACAAATAAATAGTGTTCTTCTGAATTTTCTATTCATCAAAGAATCCTGAAAAAATGTATGAAGGTTTCAAGAAAAATATGAAGCAGCACAACTGTTTTCAGCATTGATCATAATAATAAGAACTATTTTAGAGCACCAAATCAACATATTAGGTTGATGATGTGAAACTGATCACATGGCTGCTAAAAATTCTGCTTTGCCATCACAAGAATAAACTACATTTTATAATTTGATAAAATAGAAAACAGTTATAAAAATATTTCACACTATTACTGTTTTTAATACAGTTTGATAAAATAAATGCAGTTTTTTTTAACATAAAAAAACAAAAAAAAAACTGAACATAAGTGTATATCATATACAAATACAAAGACTGAAAGCCCAGTTTCAATATTTAGAAGCTTTTGGATAAATGTTTTGCTCAACGGTGATTAAGCTAGATACTGATCATAGTTATTAGGGCTAGGAAAAAAATCATTCCTAGAATACTTTCAATGAACAAAAGATAAAAATGAACAATAATCATAATAAGAATTTTAATTTAGCTTTTTTTCTGTTTTTTAAAAACAAAAAGTGTTGTAAAAAATATGCCACACTCAAATTAAATTTTTCAGAAACATGACACTAAAAAAACATATTTCATGTGTCCATCTGGAGCTGGAGGAACAACAGCCTGTTCACGTCTGTCAATTCTAACAGAGAAGCCTTAAGCAACCCAAAGCTTCCACATATGTCGGAAAGGCTCTAGGTCTAATGCATGATTTATTTAAAAAGATCTGTGGCTAAAAGGCACTGTTGAAAAATTTATGCATAGAATATTTTTTTAGTAATCGCATCATGATTTCCTGAATCAAAATTTAATCGAATCGTGAGATGCCGAAAGAATACCACCCAAATATAAAACTGATCCTTCAGACTTTGCATTAAGTAGTGCAGCTCCTTAATCTTTAGGCTAATACAACTTCCTGTCAGAATCCGTCACTCAAACAAAGCTGATTTTTGACAATGTTTTTAAAAATGTTTGTTGTGCTAAATATGTTTTGTATTTCATGTCTTGTGGTCATTTTAATAGTCTCAAAAAAGCTGGCTTTCTTACCTTTTCTCCTGGACTGCCTCTATCGCCTGGGTCACCCTAGAAAAACAGAGAGCAGAATGAGATGTACAATCTGCTATTAAAAATAATACTCCTCATGTGGTACTACAGTGGAGATTTAATGAGAAATCAGTTATCTGAATGTTTAGAATGAATTCAGCTGCATAATATGGTTGCCACTGTGCTAAATAACTGTGTTTGAATGGGATTAAGTATATCACTACATTTACATTGTATATGCTGCCATAGAGACAAACACAAACAGATACACATACAGATCAAAGAAATGTCTAAATAGCTAAAAGGCACAAAAGCAGTAGGAGGTTCTTACTCTGGCTCCTGGTAGCCCACGCAGCCCCTCAGGACCCTAAAAAACAAATAGGTTAAGATACAAATCACATTACTACCAATTACACATACTGTCTGATCACCATACGGACTTACACTTGGTCCTGGCGGGCCTGAAGCTCCTGGTTCACCCTTTGGACCTTTAGCCCCATGCTCCCCTGGGTCACCTGCCTCTCCCTGGTGTTAAAACAAGAGTATCACAATAGCAAAACCACAGTATGCATGGCAGACAGAATATAAACACTAAGAACATTTTACTGTACCTTTTCTCCTCTGTCACCTTTCAGTTGTTTCTCTCCAGATGTCTAACAGAACAAGATTCAAAAGATTTCAAAAACATCAGGTTATTTAAATAAACAGGAGGTGTAGAAAAAAAGTACAGTGAGACGATAATGACTTAAAAACATACCACATCACCAGGTGGCCCAGGGGGACCTTGTATTCCCTATAGTGACCCATAATAAAAATAGTTAGATGACACTTTCAGTGTTTGTGTGGAAGCCCAAACATGAGTGAATTTGTGTTGAGTGAGAAGTTTCTGATATTTCACCTGTTCTCCCTTTGGGCCTCTTGGTCCACTGGGACCTGGGGTACCCTGCACAGAGCAAAGCACTGATCACATGCCTAGACAAAAATAACTCCATAATCTAAACCAATAGTCCTAAATACCTTGCAGTGTTGATCCAGTGTTGTTTTATTTAAAGGCAAGGTTGATGTTTTTAACTATATGGTTGTTTATCCAATAAATTCATTATCCAATAAAACATCAGTTTTGGGGTCATGGGCCAGGATTTCAATATGATGAGCTCTTAGGATTGCAGGTCATTATATACAAGGAACCATATATAATTTCATAGCAACTACAAATAAAGGATGTAAAAAGAAATTATATTTGCTGACAAAATGGGAATCTAAAAATTCCTGTTTCACTATTAATCTATTGGAATATCTGTTCTATTGATAGTCATATTCCTTGTGCTTTTATGGTGTACTTTGTATTAACATAATTTCATTTAATTCTTTCATAGTTTCTTTCATTCAGTTTTTTTAAAGAAAAACAAAATTCTAAAAAAAAATCTGCTGAAATATATTTAGGTAGCTATATGTCTTACATTTCTTCCATCTTCCCCTGGATCACCCGTGTCTCCTTTTGGCCCAGGTTGACCTAGTTGACCTGGCACTCCCTATATTAATATTAAAACACCACTGTTAGGATGTAGCTGGAATAGTACAGTAACTCGCAACATCAGATAACAAATCTGAGTACTCACTCTTAGACCTCTCTCCCCTGGTTTACCCGCCAACCCTGATTCTCCCTGAGAGACAAGAGAAACAGAGCAACATTACATACAAAACACAAACATACTCACAAATACAGGAATGATGAAAAAAAACTCACTGGAATGCCATCCTCTCCTTTGTCTCCTTTTAGTCCCTACAGAAACAAAGTAACAGATCAGACTTCCTCACAATAGTTATCTTAACTACGTTAATTACTCACTAAAATAATTACAATGTCATGAATGATGTACAAATACAGTAGCTTTAAGCAAGTGTGGAGCAGAATCTGAAGACAAGGATTACCTTGACTACTTGTTACTTCAGTAAGAAAGAAAGATGTTAGAAGAAAAACAAGAAAGAGTTAAAAGCACTGAATAAATCTCATTACCAAAGCAGATTAATTATAATGCTAAAGTAGAAAGAGCAGTAACTTTCAAAACACCTGATATGTTAAGGGTGACACACTTATGCCTGACAAAAATGTTAGTTGATGAGCATTATTTGCAGATGAAGTTGTCAGAAGCAGAGCCCTGTGTTCATGTATAAATGGGTGCAGACTCTCACATCCTTCCCTCTGGGGCCCATGGGCCCCTGTGGACCAGAATTTCCTGCCTCCCCTCTCTCCCCCGGGTCACCTTGACTGCCCTAGAGTCGCATAGAGAAAAAAAAGGGTGCAATGTATGACAACTTATTCAGGCTTATGCTGAGTCATTTGCATGAACATATGCTCTGGATTCACTGGAGTGAGAGAGACAGTTTTTACTTTACCTTCGCACCAGGTTTTCCAGACAATCCAGTGAGACCCTGTTTAAATAAATAAGCAGTATGTTAAATATTACGACTTATACAACAGCAGCTGATTCTGTATTTCAAGTATGCAAAACCAAAGCCTAAAACTGAAGCTTTACCTTAATACTTCTACTGCCTTATAAACTCTGGCTTTTCCATCTGGAAATGCAAATATAGTATATATAGTGTATGAAGACAAACTTACCCGATCACCCTGGTCCCCTTTAGGTCCAGGTTGGCCAGGCTGTCCTGCTCCAGGGACACCCTGTGGGATAGATCAGAAAGTTCCAATCATACTGTTTCACAATTTCAGATGTACCTTGAAATTAATCTTATAAATTATTTAATAATAATAATAATAATAATAATAATAAAAGCTTTTATTTCACAAGTATGTGTGATAAAGTAAACTCAGTGTGAAAGTAAGTGTAATTTCTATTTTAAAATCCTCACTATCACATCCAGTCAGACATTTCCCAGATGAACACCTTCATTCATTCACAAAACTCACCCTTTCCCCTTTTTGTCCTGCATCTCCTTTATCACCTTTACCGCCATCAGGACCTGGGAGGCCCCTTTCACCCTAAAGGAAGTAAAAGAAGAGTTAAAATAGTTGAAGTTTTGAATGGAACTTCAACAGTAAAAATCAGATTTGAGTGGATTTGTACCATTTGAATGTTAATATAAAAAAGGACTTAACATAAGAATAAAACAGAAATACTGTTATCTGACACAGACAGAGTCTCCACATTGTTCCCAAAAGTCATACCCGCTCTCCTTTCTTCCCAAATGAACCTTGACAGTCCTAAAAAAGCCACAGTGAAAAGTGTCAAGAGGACCATTACAAATGAATCAAATGTTCATATGAATTTGCAAACATTAATATTATGGTCTTACACAGCTTCCTGGTTGCCCTTTTTCACCGTCAGCACCCTTAAAGCAGACAGAGACAAAAAAAAAATGAAATTACAGTACAAGTATAAAATAAAATTAAGTAGATATCTGAGAATAATGCTGAAATCTTAACTTACCTTTTCTCCAGGAAGGCCACTGCTCCCTGGAAATCCCTGAAGGCACATATAAATAATTTATAACATTCATGTACACTCATGGATGCATGAATTTTCACATGGCTTGTGACTTATCATGGCTTGTGCAGCCACTCACCCTCAGTCCTTGAAGTCCAGGGGGGCCTGCTGAACCTTTATCTCCCTAGCATACAAACAAAAACAGACACAAACAAGCACAGAGTAACCCCCAGCTCTCTAATAAGAATATACATCAATGTTTTATGTAGCTTAAGGGCACACCTTGTCTCCTGCTGGACCTGGAAGGCCTCTGTCTCCCTAAAAAAACATCAGAATTATACAAAGGATGATATCAAAATGAAATCACACTCATTTACATAGCTAAATTTCTGTACAATCATTGTTAAAAATTGCTTAAACAAATTATCACACCTTAAAATGCTTCAAAATAAGCCTGGGGAACACTAAATAGCACAAGGGATATAGTACAAATCTAGAAACATTTATACAGAGATGCTTCAGATCATGCATAGACAAATAGTCACCTTGACTCCATCTGAACCAGGTGGTCCAGTTTGTCCTCGATCACCCTGAAAAAACAATAAACAACAAAACTTCATCAACTGATTCATAGATTATGCATTCAGAAAGTGTGTTCATTGTACCTTGATAACACAAGCCACAATAAAGTCATGCGCTGACTTCTGTTCTTTACCTTACTTCCAATTTCACCAGGAGGGCCTCGGGGACCCTGAAACAAAAAAGAGAAAAATGAGGAGGAATGTTAGAGCAAGCATGAAATATATTAGTGAAAGCATTTCATACCCGATCACCAGGGTCTCCGGTGTTTCCTTGGGGGCCTGGTTTACCCTCAATACTCTCACCCTGCAACACAATCACACAAACAGGCCAGGTCAAGGAAATACATTCATGGACAAGCAATGCACACATTTTACAAAACACAAACAAACAAAAAAAAGCTCACAAGCAATGTAAAAAAATAATAGCAGAAAAAAACATACAGATTCTCCTTTGGATCCTTTTTGTCCAGTCAGTCCTCGTGTACCCTGAGGACCAGGCGATCCAGGACTTCCCTGAAAATACACACAAATACCATTCGGTGCATGTGATTAAAAACTCCAAAACACACATTCAAGTACACACATAATCAAATTACAGCAGCACTCACACAGAAACACAGAGAAACACGTTAATGTCCATTTACACTGCCACATTGTCATGAATAATGGAGACACTCACAGGTTCACCCGCATCTCCTTTAGCAGCTACCCCACTACCCACTCCGGGAGGACCCTGTTAATCAGAATAAGACAGAAGAACACATTTACGTTCAAGAAATGTGACTGATTGTCTTTACACATTATATTAGTATGCCATCAGAGAGTTCTCGTGTTGCATTAGATTACTTTGCCCTTGCTGAATCCTTAAACAACATGGGACATTTTAATGAAATGTTAGAGTACTTGCTTCTCCACACCAAGAAATAATGGATTATTGCTTTTATATTCCCTTGAAATGCATAAAAAATAATTTAATTCATATCAGTGGTGTGTGGTGGATTTCTGAAATTAGGCATTTTCTTTTTTTACCAGTGTAAATTTATGTTCCATCTGATTACATGGATTCTGGGTTAAAGGTATATAAAAAGACCATGTACCTTATACTTGGGACTATCAAGATGCAATCAATACAATATTTCTGCACGTTTACCAACATATGCAACGTTTACTGACAGACAAAAAACGTGCTTCATATGGTAACATCTAAAGTAACTGATTTCATTAAAATATAGCAGTTTACACACCATTTGATGTCTTATTTTATAATATTTGTTCTGTTTTATTATTATACTAGCAATTATTTTCTCTCTCTCTCTCTTTTTTTTTGGAGAAGGCTTCCCTGGCTTCTTTTGAAGAAGAATTTATATCAACTCACCCTCTCACCAGGGCTGCCTTTTTCACCCTGCAGGAAAATTAAATGAAACACAAAAACAGACAGGTACATGATTGGCTGAAGGTATACGTGAAACTTCAAACAGTGAAAATAATGAATAATATTGCATAACAATATCGATCTAGATAAAAATGTCAGTGGCACTTTCAGATATTTTCATAGCTGGGTTAAAATAAGAAAACAAACATGGCGGTGAGATTATCTCTGTGTACTGATAAATGTTTGGTCCATTTAAGTGCAGATGTTTTACTGTAGATCGATGATTTTTATTTTGACCTCTAACCTCATACAATGCCTAAAGAAAGGTGAGTGAGCTTACGAATACATAGTAGTTCAGAGCAACCTATCCATCAGTCAAACAGGGACAGGGACAGGGGCATACATACTGCACATTTAGAGACACCTTTAGCAGAAAAGACAATGGATTTTGACCTTAATAGAAAGTCCAGCAGTGCCTGGCAACCCAGGGCGACCATCCTGTCCAGACAGACCTCGTGCACCTGGCTCTCCCTTCGGCCCATCCACACCTGGACGACCAGGAGTGCCCTAAAAGGAAAGAAAGACATAAAATGGCCAATGCAAAATCAATTTACTTGATGACATGAAGTACATGTACTGTGCATGTATATGATTCTTTCATGTCATTGTGCTGGTGAGAGTGATTTTCTTGTGTTTCTTACAGGGATCCCTGGGATTCCTGGCTCTCCTTTACGGCCCGGTAAACCTCCTCCAAGAGCAGATCCAGGTTCCCCCTGTAGTAATTAGTAAAAACTTATAATTTCTTGAACCAAATAATTGTTTTGCTGCAAATAACTGAATAAATAAAATGCTAAATCAAGGGGTAGAGTAGAGCAGTTAGAGATTAATTTTAATATCACTCTTACCCTTTCACCTTTCTCTCCCTTTAATCCCTGAGGGCCTGAAATGCCTGGTTCTCCCTGTACAACAAAACAGACAAAACATTTAATAAGTGTTTGTGTATGTTTGTGTCTACACATGTACAGTATGTTAACGAGTACTCACAGGGTCTCCTGTAACACCTGGTAATCCCTGAATGCCCTAAAACAACAGAATGACATCAGATAATTAACCCAAGTTATAAATCAATTCATGAGATCTTTTCAGCTTTAATATTTTAAGTGGCACTGTACTAAAGAGGATTAAATTAAGAGATCAATTAAGAGATAAATAAAGAGATTAAGAGTTTTTAGCATGCATCCAGACCTAATTATTATGCTATGTATATGGATGTGTATACAGTATATCCACAAATACCTGTTTCAACAGTACCATTTAATAAAATTACTCATGATTTCATTCTTACTGGTAATCCAACTGCACCAGGACGACCTGGAACACCTGGACTGCCATCCAATCCTGGGAAACCCTAAAAAAGACGAAGGGAAACAAATGGAGAAGAAGAGAGCATATCAATACTTATGATCTGTGTGCATATGTGTGTATTGACATTTAAGTGCCACTTACTCTCTCGCCTTTCTCTCCTCTCACTCCAAGACCGCTGCCTGGTTGACCTGGTGGCCCCTCCGGTCCTCTGGGGCCCTCACGACCGGGTAAACCATCACGACCCTATTAAAAAACACACACACACACACACACACAATCAGACAGACATTTACTTGAAGATATAAAAAAACTATGTTTCTAAGCAATAATTAATGAATCCCACAGTGTAGATCTAAATGTGCATGCAGATTAACTTACAGGCTCGCCTTTTCTTCCATCCACTCCATCTCTGCCCCTCTCACCCTATATACACACAAAAGACAAGATGCATAAACATTTCACCAGAAAATTACACCAATTATCACCTCCAGCAAGCCAACTTGGAGTTATTATATGCAACAACAATTATTACCTTCTGACCCGCTTCCCCTTTAGCACCCTGCAACAAAGACACAGGTCAATCTCTTGTGAAGTGCATGTAGATGTACAAATTAAACACAAATATGTAATTATATCTTGGTGTTTCTGTACAGTATATGTTAGTCTTTTCAGTACGCACTTACCTGTGGACACTGTACGGTACAAGGCCCTGGCTAAAAGGAAACAACAAATCAAAGTCAGTCTTTACTGCACCTAGTCTTCTCTTCTTATCAATGAAGTCAATCAATAAGGTTTGAAACCACCAAAACATAAAAAAAACGTTCCGCTGTATCATGACTCTGGCAAGCTTGACAGGCCAAGCAAGCATCATAACAAAAAAAATGATGACACAACATTTATGACAGCTAGACGGATGGATTTTATCTGACCGTGACACTAGTTCCGCGTGCAAGGCCACAGAGGAGGTCTGCCAGGTCAGGGTGGAGACTATTGAGCTGATTTGCGTCTTGAGCATAGAGCAGATTCTGAGTGCTGCCATCCGTCACTGCCGAACGCAGCTCTCTAGAGTCTGCACGTCCAATTCCTACCGCCAACACTGTCACACCTGAGGGACAGAGTTATTACAGCGCTAACTCACTCTTATGGACATGGGACAAAGCAGCCGGGATGGTTTGCTCTGTTTGTGTGTACATTAATGTGCTGGGGGTGATTTTGTGTGGCTTACCATCAGCTCTAACAGCAGCAGCGGGCTGGCTAAGATCATCGGTTGACTTCTCGTCAGCGATAATAACAACCACCCCGGGAACACTATACCTCCGACCTGCTGGTGCGCTCAGCAAAAACTGACGTGCGTATGTCATTGCCTGGCCTACACATAAAAGCAGAAAATATCAGCACACTCACATTCACATACTAATGTCACCTGAATGTCAAATATGTACAGTACATGCTTGGAAATAAAACTTAAATATATGTATAAACTGTACAGGTTTCATATGTATTTTATTGTACTGCTTTTAATTTTGGGTGGATTTAATATTAAGAAATTATTGCACTACAGTAAGTAGGTCCGTAAGGTTACTAGAAATCATCTTCATTTTTTTTACGTAATATATACAGTATGTAATACATAATTCCTCATTTTTATCCTCCATATGATTTTGGGTTGGATCATGACCTGGACATGTTTGTGTCAGCTAGATGTACATAATGGTACACAAACATAAAATTAAAAAAAAGAAATGAAATGAAAAAACAAAAAACACAAACACACCTATATTATTTCCTGGTCTGTCATTGAATGGGGTGGTCAAAATATCCTGCAGAAGGGTCTCACTGTTGCTATGACGATTGAGGAGGAAGCGTGATTTTGGATCTTCACTGTACGTCACCACCCCCACCTGGAGTACACAGGTATTACAAGCACTTCATTCTCACTGACCAGCTCAATGCCTCATGCAGAACAGGGCATTCTCACAACAATGTTTTTTTGGAGCCATAAAAATTTATTTTAAAAAAATTGGAACACCACATGAAGATAGTACCAAAAGATCTGCACCTGGGAGTCTCTGGGCCCGATGGAGGTAAAGGATCCAGCAGAACTGGCGAGCAGAGACAACACAGGTCCCACCATGCCAGAGCGATCGCGAGACGCAGGGACAAGGAAGACAACGTCCAAACGCCCTCCCACACACACTACAAAACATGGATTTTAAACATATTAAGCTAGGAATACAACAGAGAGTAAGAATAACAATGCTGAAAATCATTTATTCAATTATGCAAACATTTATTCATATCAGCTTCGCAGACATGAAAAAACAAAGATGGTGCAGTTCATCTATGGGAATGTTTCTTTATAAATGAAAATTACATTCATTGCACAGTGATAGTGTGAAAGTACAACATGACATCAAGCACTATGATCATCTGTCAGTCTCTGTAACTTCCCAAATGAAAATTGCTAGCAGAGAGAGCATGTAGTGAGAGAAAAATCTCCCAGTGTAATGGTATGTTATTCACTGTACTGGCATTGCAAGCTATAATTTACCTTAACTTCAAAGTCAAAAGTACTGTATGAAATAATTCACACAAAAGGTTTTACCAGAAGAGTCAGATCTGTATTTTTTTCTAAGAGTAAAAAATGAATGGTAAGTTATGTTTATGCTAAACACAAATGCATTTAAACTAAGCTGTCTAATATTTAATTTGTCAATTTGGTGTGATTAATTTTGGAAACAATATAACTTTAAAATTATTATCCCCCGCCCCCGGCCCAGATCTGTATGCCATCTTAGACTGAATGCTGTTGCTGATGAACATGACACAGGACAACAACTGACTGTGTAATGTAGCCTATGAGAACACAGTTATACAGTATGTTCCTAAAATTCAAGATATGACGGCAAAAATATCATTGTATAGCATTGTTTTTGTCTTAAATTTGTCATATGATGCTGTTTATCAATACCACATAACCACACAAACAAGTTTTCCACGCATATCTGCATTATTGCAAATGTGATATTAATTTAATACAATAGTTCAATAAACAATAAGTTAATATTGTATTACATTTTGTACAAGATATGGTCAATATGGTTTTGCTCAACTTCACAAACGAAAATAGTTCGAAACAAAGACACAGCAGAACTGTTGTGCCATTCTGAGCAACAGGCAACATTGTTTCATTACTGAATAAATCCACATTTTGGATATATCTAGTGAGCCAATGAGTGAGCCATTTCTGAATGAATCAGCCATTTTAACAATTTCAATTCAATTCAATTCAAGTTTATTTGTATAATTCTTTTCATGATGCAAATCAGCTTTACAGAAAATTAAGGATTCTACATTATATTTAGTAATTTCATATTTTATATTTTTATATTTAGTAATGGTTTTATGAATGACTGAATGGCTCACTCATTAAGACAGTGAACTGGCACCACCTACTGGCGATTTTATTTTCATATTTAGAATATCATTTCATTTTTTTAAATATAATTTCTAGTGCTGGGCAACGATTAATCAGGATTAATCACATCAAAAATAAAAGTTTTTGTTTATATAATATATGTGTGAACTTTGTATATGTATTATGTATATATAAAGACACACATACTGTATATACTTTGAAAATATTTACATGTATTTACATGTATATATTTATATTCATATAATTTAGATAATATTTACATATATTTAATACATAAACGTAACATATTTTTCTTAAATAAATACGTGCATGTGTGTGTATTCATATATACACGATAAATAAATATACACAGTACACACATATATTATGTACACAAAATTTTTTATTTTGGATGCGATTAATCACAATAAATCTTTGCCCAGCACTAATAATTTCATTTTAATATTAATTAATTCAATTAATTAATTCAAATTAATTCAGCCAAAATTGATGTGATTAATTTGTGATTAATTAATCAGCATATCATGATATTAATTACATTAAAAAATTTAATCACTTGACAGCCATAAATTAAATACTAAAACAAGTACTTTCATTAGTTAAAATACCAATAATATAGTATATTTTATTTAAATTATACTTAAAAAGTAGACTACATGCACAGGAGTCCTAACATGTGTTTTATGCCATTATCTTTAACAATCAGTTAATTAAGTGTTCGTCTAAATTGTTTAATTTGGACAGATGAAATACAAAAAAATGTATTTCAATTTGTCTATAGTTGGAAGAGAAAGAGACAGAAATTGTATAACCTGTGCGTTCCTCCACGCTGGTCTCAGGTCCAACCTGGTTTTGGAAGGTGGGCTGCAGAGTGAAACGGTACCGACGGCCCAGTCGTAGACCTGTCACACGGTACGAAGTGGCTGTACTGGGCAGCGTTTCAGACTGACCCGTTCCTGTGTCTGAAGAAAGAGAGTATATAACACTAAAAAAGTGCATTCAACTATAATTGCGCTTCTGATCCTTAAACCACACACTACCAGTTCCTAAACTTTCAGAATAATCACCTTCTTCGTCTGTCCAGCGTAAAATATATCCTGTGGCTCCTGTTACTGGTGACCAGCCTAAAAGGACTGAATTCTCAGTACTGTCTGTCACACTCAAACCAGTCACAGTTGGCAGGGCATCTAAAAAAAACAGAAAGAGAAATACTGAATAAAAGAGGCTGGAGAAAGACAGACATAAAATGTGAGATACAATCTGGCATGTGTACCAGTGGTTGCTCTGATGGTGGTAGCTTCAGTTTCTCGACCATCCACCACAGCAGACAATCTTACAGTGTAGCTCAGACCAGGACGAAGTCCGTCGAGGGTGTATGAAGTTGCATCGCCACTAATCACACGACTTGATTCAGGTTCACCTAGTCAAAGCAAACATATAACATCATAAAGTTAGCTGAATCTGGTTTGTGTGTGTGGGTACATGTGTGCCTGTATAACTACCTTGTGAGGACCTCCAGTAAATTCGATATGAGCTGGCTCCCCTCACTGCTCTCCAGGTTATACGGAACCCCCCTGGGGACGAGTCCAAAAGACGTAAACCCTCTACTCGTGTCCCTCTCTGGCTCCCTGTACAACAAACACTGATATCAATACACGATTGTAAGGAAACATCTCTGGTAAATTTGATCTGATCTTTAGCCAAGCCAAAATAAAATATAATCAAATAACACACAAACAATAATATGTGTTCATGTCTTTATTGTGTGCACTGTGT
The DNA here is from genome assembly GCA_021397915.2 of Tor tambroides. NCBI lineage: Eukaryota > Metazoa > Chordata > Actinopteri > Cypriniformes > Cyprinidae > Tor > Tor tambroides. Next base: position 48,237 of record JAFVLL020044427.1, on the reverse strand, counting down.
AAATATTCATTCTGTGGAATAGAAATGTATCTAAATAAAATAAGAAATCGATATTGTAAACCCAGCTCTAGAGAATATGGATTAATGACTTCTCCATATAAGTAAATATGATGAAACAGAGAAACAAACAAACATCACAGACAAACAGGACTCACCTGTAGTGACTCTGACGGAGACAGGTGGGCCTTCTCTGTTCCGAACTAGAGCCAGAACCTTCACTTCATATTGTGCCCCTTCATCCAACTGCCTCAGATCCACTGAGGTCACGTTACCACCAACCAGCTGACTCCGCTCTTCTCCACCTACAATCGGACGCACAGTTTTATTTTTATATGATGGCTGAGGCTTTCTTTTGACTTATATCATCTACATAATTTATAAGCTGTGGCCCCAGGAGGTCACAAACCCTTGGATTTTTAGATTCTCAATAAGACAAATAAGAAAATTGAGATATCAGAATTTTCTTTCCTATAGGATATGGCACTTACATTCAGCTACATGAGCATTTACTTTAAAATCACTATAAGATCTTACCGTCAGTCCTTTTCCAGAGTACTCTGTATGAAGTCGCATTTTGAACTCCAACCCAGCTCACTCGAACAACCTCCCCTTGGGCCTCCACCACCTGTAAATTGGTGACGCGACCCACTGTGGCCTGATCTAAAGCATAGAATCAGGATAGAGTCAGCCATTCAGACTAAAAAATACAATGAGATTAAACCTTTCTTACTGCTGAAAGCTCAGAAATGACTAATCTTTAAAGTTGGCATGAAACTGAAATTGCAATCTTCTTTTCTTCCTTGTAGTGACCCCTAGTAAAAAAGTAATATATTTAAAATACATTTATTTCATACTAAGCACAGTTCAAAATAGTAAAAATATTTATTGACATATCGCTTGAGACTTACTGATGCACAATTGTAATTCATCTTCCTACTTGTTCACAATGCATATTTCTTAATATTAAGCCTAAAATGTGTTTTAATGCCACTATTGATGAGGATTATATGATCTTTGAATAATTTGGGCCTTTAAATGCAAGATACTTAAAGTGTACCTAAAGTATACTTGCAATAGTTCCACTTTAGCACAATCAAATATACTTCTGTTAATCTTTGGTTGGACTTCAGCACTACTTCCGCGATTAAAGTGCTTTAAGTACAAAATTAGTTGTTCCAATTTGGCAGGCTTTATAGTAATAGTAAGTATACCAGTTTAATATACCAAAAGTACAATTCCAGGGTATTTTTATTAAGTACATAAATATGTAAATGTATATGTAGTATACTTAGCATGAAATAAATGCATTTCAAATATATTTTAGCACATTTATTTTTCACTAGGGACATACATCCAAGAGAAACACCTTCTTGAAAGAAAAAAAGTATGGCGGGACTTGATTTTGTCCATCGTAAATTGATTATAGAATGATCATTCTCATTTGCTAATTGCTGCAATCTCATGTGACTGATAGTTTGCTAGAGGGGAGGGTCCAGCTCTTATGCCAGTGCACATCATCAGAGAAGTAATGTCATCATAAGGCAGAGGAGAAGTTAATGTTTTTGGTGTATAATAATTTGTTGAATAATCCATTTTAATTGCATGGTGACTTCAAGCATTTAAAGGTCCATGCATATGGTTAACTGAATATATCAAAATGCAAAAAGACAACAACTACCTGTCCTTGCAGTCACAGTGGCAGAAGGTCCTTCCCGTGAGTTAAAAAGGGCTGAGACTAATATTTGGTAGGCTGCACCTTCCTGGAGTCTATCAATGGCATAAGAAGCCACATCAGCGGGTACAATCTCAGAGTCTTCCACTCCTACAATGTAAAAAGAAAAAAAAATCATTTTCCATGCCCATATTAGCCTAAATTTATTGCACTCAAGGTAATGTTGTCCATACCATCACTTCGCCGCCAGATTATTTTATAGCCTGTTGCTCTAGTCACAGGAGTCCAGTTTATTCCTATCCTTGCAGATGTTACTTCAGTGACTCTTAGCCCAGTAACAATTCCAGTAGTACCACTGGTTCTTGTAGACACAGAGACCACTTCTCCAGCCCGCCCATCAATCACTGGGGCAACACCCACAACAACAGAATCATCTGGCTGCAGCCCGTCTATAGTGTAGGAAGTGACATCGCCACCTAGGACACGGGATTGCTCTGCAGCTAAAACAGAAAGAGAGAGTAGCTGACAGATTAAAACCAACATAAGTTTTGTGATATCAATTAAAAAAGAAAGGAAACCCAAATCATTGCATAAACACATCTACATACTGTTGCTTTGTCTCCAGGTAACTCGGTAGCCTGTTGCCCCAGAAACACCAGTCCATGCAATCCTGACTCGTCGACTGTTGCTCCCAACTATCCGCAAGTCGGTCACCCTCAGTGGCGGTTCTGTTTAACATTCAGTTACTAGCAGTTATTTTCTGACATAATATATTCACATTATGTTACCTTACAGAGTACCTTTAGTAGCATTTACATTTTTATGGAACAATTTAGGCACCTGATATAACTGACAATTTAAAAACACAACATACTTTTGCACATCAGAAAAAGTATGCATGCACACACCTGTTACGATGTACACTGTTGCTGGTTCCCCTTCATTGGATCCAGTTAGTGCATTTACACTGACAGCATAGCGTACACCATCTTCAAAACCCTGTAGGTCAAAGGTGGTCTGATTCCCAGGAACTCTTCTGTTCACCTCTACATTTGCTGTAAAAGATGGGTAAACCAATTCAAACAATCATTATAGCGGCACATCTCATGAATGAAAATCACATGAATGTATATATGTGACCCTGGACCACAAAACCAGTCATAAGTAGCACAGGTATAATTGTATCAATAGCCAACAATACATTGTATGGGTCAAAATTATCAATTTTTCTTTTATGCCAAAAATGCTTATTTATTCAGCTTGATGAATAAATCTCAATTTAAAAAAAATTGACCCTTATGACTTGTTTTGTGGTCCAGGGTTCCATATATCCCAAAACAAGACTTTAATGATATACTGTCATACTGTATTTGTATTTAAAGGAAATAATGTTCTCACATTCTGTATTAAGAATGAGAATGTTGTACTGTGTTGCCCCAGAGACTCCTGTCCATCCTAATCGAATAATGTTTCCGAGTGTATCCACCACCCTCAGGTTCGTGACAGGACCAACTTGCTGCTCTGCTAAACACAACCCATGCATCAACATATTACATGAAAGGTATGCAAGACAGAATAAAAACATTGACCTTCAGGTTTTCACAAACTTTTTTAATGCAGCTCAAAGCTACTTTTGGGACTATAAAAAACCCCCAGAAACTGTCCAATTGTCAATTTTAAAAAATACTATAATAATACCTTGAGTAATGAAATGAAAAAGCTGCGTTAAATTAAAATATTTCACTACTGGTCTCCCCAGTGTCTTTTTAACTGCAATATTTATCTTTAAAACACTATCATATTGTAATCCATCAAATAACTTTTCTGACCTGTTGATTTGGTTGAAAAGAAAGTAGCTTCTTCTCGCCCCTCGTAGAGTGTGTATAGAGTTACGATGTACTCTGTGTTTGGCTGCAGACTTCTGAGCTCATAGTTGGTGGTGCTTTGTGGGAACTCTTGCTTCTGAACTCTGCCTCCTGCAGTTAGCAAGATCACATAAAGATCATAAAAAAGTATTATACAACAATTGTTCTACAGTCATACTGTACATAGTTTGCTAGTTTACTTTTTCTTGTTGCTGTAGTCACTTTTAATTTTGTTCATGTTCATGTTTCAGTTCATTTTTCATGTAGAATTAATTTCATGTTTGCAGATTATTCATATTAGATAAAATTGTATTGCAAACAGCCCCTTAACTGTTCAGGCTAATCTGATATTTTTTACACGTAACATTGCAACAACTGGGTTCCAAGTAAATTTCCATAAATTATCATAATCATCCAACTAATGCATGTGGTTATTTTTAAAGTCATTTACTTTGTTATGGCAGAAAATGATCTGAATGCAGCATTGTATTGTAAGAACTTACTTTTCCATTATTTTATTTACAATCCTGGGAATTTTTACGGTGTGTTTGTGTGCTTTAGTAACATTTTCATACTCTCTCCGGCTTTCCATTCCAGTCGGTAGCCTCTGGCGGCCTGTATGAGGTTCCAGTTTAATCTGATGCTGGTGGGTCCTGTAGTCGTGGCTCTCAGGACCTGTTGCTCTGAGCGCTCTGAAAGCCAAATGCATTAAACATCTTTTAGCTTTATCTCCCCTCCTGTCCCGTAAAATATTAAAACAATGACTTCCAGCTTTCTGAACTTTATGTCCTGTTATATTTATAGACAGTTACTGCCTCCTTCCTCTTAGTCTCTCGCTCTAACATGTATGCGCATATACAGACACCCTCACGCATTCGATTGCTGCAGTCTGTGAGTCACAAGACAAAAAACAGTTCTTCTGTTCTGATCTAGCAGACAGTGAGTCAATGGCAAAATTGAAAGCAAACACCTCACTGTCTGTGTATGATAAATGTGTGTGAGATGGAAAAAAGACATCTTGTTTCCTGTAATGCTGTCATAAATTTTCTCTCTGCACGCTTCTTAACAAAAGACCATCTGCGCATGGTCTACTAAATACACAACTCTCCAAATGAATGCTCTAGACACTAGCTGGGCATCTGAAAGAGAAGAAGAGTATTTAGATTATTTATTTTATTTAGTGGTTTATTTTAGAAATATTGCCTAAAAACTACTTCTTCCAGAAATCATTTCCAAATCAGTGCATCCCTTTTAAAAATTTTCTCTGGCCTGATGTACCAGTTACTGTAGATGTGTCTGCATGTGTATCTGTGTACCTATCTTAAAACGTGCAGTGGCTGCTGGTCCTTCAGCTTCTCCGTTGTACAGGGCGATGACTGTAACAATGTACTCTGTGTCTGGTCTCAGATTCCCCAGAGTGTGAGATTCACTATCACCTCTCAGTTCTACGGTCTCCACATCACTTCCTGAAAGAGACATATATAAAAAGACTCTGCAGAAAACAGGAATCTGATGTGAAATCATACCTGACCTAAAGCACTCATAGACATCATTAGTGATTCATTCACTTTATCACCTTGTAGGAAGCATTTTATTAAATAAAACCTCTTCAAAAATGTGCTGACCTGTGAGAGGGCCCCAAACGACTCTATATCCTCTGGCCCCTGTCACTCCTCTCCAGCGGACTCGAACACTGTTGCTTGAGATAGTGTCAACGGAAAGCTGCTGCACTCCCTCTAAACGCACTGCAAATGCAGGTGCATACACAGACAGAGCTTTATATATTAGCATGAACACTTTAGTGATGCAGGAGGAGAAAACAGTGTGTGATTGTGTCTGTGTGTTTTCATATACACTACCTTTCAAAAGTATAGGGTTGGTAAGATTTAATATTTTTGAAAGAAGTCTCTAATACTCAGCATTTGTTTGATCTAAAATGTAGTAATATTGTGAAATATCATTACAGTTTTGGCAATTATGGCAAAGCTGAATTTTCAGCAGCAATTACTTTCAGTACTAATCACATGATCAGTGTCAATAAATATATTTTGTGGAAATAACAGCATTTATTTGAAATACGTTTTTTAACATTATGAATGTCTGTCACTTTTGATCAATTTAATGCATCTTTAGTGAATAAAAGTATTAATTTCGTTAAAACAAACAGAAAGAATCTTACTGACCCCAAACTTTTGAACAGTAGTATATATGAGGACTCACATGTGCGGGCAGTCAGGGTAGCTGGTGAGGCACTGTTACGGGGAAACAGTGGGTACAAGCTGATCACATATTCTGTGTCTGACTTAAGACCGACCAAAGTCAGAGAAGTAGACTCTGCCCCCACAGACTGTTCCAGCAGCTGTGCAGCAGGCTGACCTGTTAATCAATCAATCCAGAAAATCAATTAGTATAAGTGATTAATTATGCCCTGCAGAAAAAATGACTAACAATATTTTCAACTATGGCTTGCAGAGAGGAAATACTGCAAGTCAGATGTGCAAAGTGTGAGCATGCTGGTGCATTTATGTAATATCAGAAATAAGAAAAATACATGTTTTATAAAATTTAAACTCAGGAATATCCAGTTTAAATCAGTTTAAGTCTGAAAAAAAAACCCTTTACTGAATGATCTCACTGAACTCATCCATCAGCATGGCTAATTATTTACATCTCACTAACTAAGCTGCAAGCTCAACGTCAATGCATCATTAATTCAATGGAACATTTTCATGGCCTGTGATTTTTTATTTTTGGAATATTGTAACATTTAAATTTTTATTGAATGTACATTTATAGTTTGTATTATATTACCTTGACATTAAATTACAAGAAAAAAGTAACATTGCCGCAGAAGTGTTTTTAATACTGATGGAGGGTCAACTCAACAGTTTAAAAATCCTCAAAAAATGAAGGATTAAATGACATTTTTTTTCCTTTTATTTTGTTCTCTCCCAAGACAGCAGAGTGCAATGTGCCCCCTTGTGCAAAAACATGAAAAAAAAGAGTTCAAAATGAGAAAAAGAGAAGAAACCCAACATCAGTATTTATAGTAATAAACAAAAACAATGGATATCAACAGCTACTCCACTCAGCAGTCCCAGACTAACTGGCTGAGAATTTATACACATGGGTATCGCTATTTTTCAGAAGTTGCATAACATGATGAATAAAAAAAATAAGTAGCAGAATTTCCTCAAATACACCTATTTAAATAACACAACTAATCATACTAACTCTGAATGCAACATTTAAATGCAATTTACAAATCATGTAAAACCAAGAAACATGACGTATCTTTATAATATTTGTTCTTATATCAATTTTCAGGGCTTATTATAGACTTTTAACTTCTTTTCATTTTAATTATACAAACGTCTCAATAAAATGTCTATAAATATATAAAATTAGGTAAAATGGTGGCGAACCATTGACGTTTCAAAACATTTCAATACAGTTAATTTAAGTTTACTTAAATCACATGACTTTAGCAGTTTTATACATGCTCAAAATCACTAGTCTGAAACAAATTATTTGAAACAAAGGATTTCAAAGCTCTCGAAACAGTATTTCGAAAGCGTCCATCACTAGCCTCCACCATGTATGCCAATCAAATTGAAAGTCAGCTGTTTGTTGAAGTTCTCATTTGGCCAGTCTGAGACACAACTGTTTAGTCGGGTGTAAATAAAGAGTTTTTAAAACCAAGTATGTGTTCATGTCTTTATACAAAGTGTGTTAAACAAGCAGAATCCGGAGAACAGAGAGCAGCTCCGTGACAGAGTAACAGCAAATGTGACATCTTTCTCTTTTCTGACTAACACAATCAAACTCTCAATATTTTGAAAAGCAAAAAGGGTTTGTAGATACATTAGAATGCTCTTACTAGCATTAATGCATTATCTTTTTATTTGTGTACCTTTTTATAGCTTTTCATAAGCAAGAAATACATTTTGTCTCATGTTTCATTTCAAAATGTTTTGGTACATCTTCAGATCGATAAAACCTCTTTAAGTGGTTCTTAGCACTGAAAACATTTGGCTGTTTGTTATAGTGTTAGCAGCTCATAGCAACTCCATATACCAGCTGGCCAACCAAACACAGTATATCATCAATATATGAGTCAGTTAATGACATAGTATAATTTTAAATCACAGTTTCAGCATCTATTCATTTGCATGCAACATTGGGCTAAGACAGGCAGGTTGAAACACCTTCCTCTAGCTTCAAAAACTAACCTGATTAAACATAGGACCACACCTAATCTGACAGATCTGCTCTCTGCCAGCTCACACCTGGATACCAACCAGGTAAAGCAAACTGGCACTCCTTTAAGCAACTGAAAAAAATACCTTGGGGAAACCAAAACACACTCTCCCACCTCCACATCTTCCTTTTATCAAACTGCTAAAATCATTAGTTACAGGTGGTTGCTAAGGCCATAATCACTATTACTATTGCTCACACTTAGAATTAAGGGTTTGTTCCTTAATTCCTCAACTACTGTTTTACAGTGGACTGTTTGTGCAACAGAAATGAATGTCCAATTTTTGAGGAGACACATGCATGTGCTATTAATTCTCTGAATGATCAGATGTAGAACTTTCACTTTAGCAACCACTCAACATTGTGGCGGCAAATTTTGAACATACTGTACAAACACCGCTCGCATCTTCTTTAGAAAAATAATAAAACTACTACTTGGCCCAGTCATCCTTTTCTTCTTTATCTCTTACATATCTATCCTCCATAATCTCTTTCACTGACTCACTCTACAATTATGGTATTGACTATTTAAAAAAATAAAAACATTACTGAAAAATGCAATAGAAGTATGGATTATTATTCATATGGAACTGTGTCAGTCTCACCTGCAGGTCCATAGGTGATTCTGTAACCCTGTACTTGGTCAGCTGGAGTGTCCCAGCCCAAACCCAGAGTAAAAAAGCCGGCCTGGATCAGTCGCAATGCAGTCACACCTTGGAGAGGCTCTAGAGGGTGGTTTGGGGTAAGAGAGAGTGAGAGTTTTTTAAGAGATGCTGATTAAGATGACACATATTTCTGTTGTGTTGAGTTCTCACTTGTTCGGGCCTTGCCAGACACTGACTCTCCCAAGCTGTTTGGGTACTGAGCAATAACAGTGATCAGGTAGTCTGTGCCTGAACGCAGCTCTCGTGCAGTGTAGCTCTGCTGGTTGCTTGGTATTGTTTCCTGCAGGTAGAAAGACTTTTCAGTGGAGACCAATAAGCTATATACTGTGTGTTCCTCTGTTGTTGTTAATGTAAACTAAAACTAAAACTCTAAAAACAATTTTGAGCAACTGAAATAAAGTTGAAATAAAAAATAAATAAATATTAAATGGAAAAATTTAAACTTGAAAATGTAGCAAAACTAACTACATTGAGGTGAAGTACTAAACTTCAATTGGAATAAAAATACTAAAGCTATATAAAAATATATTTAAACAAAACAAATAAAAAGACAAAGCACATAATTAGCAAAAGCACATTAATAAATACCATGATAATAAATAAATAATACTAAATTAATTCAGTAACCCTTAAAATGCACAAAAATATTTCAATACATATAATGAATTAACAGAGTTAAATGAACAAACACTTGCTGAGAAATAGTCTCCTTCTTCATCAAAGCAATCCAGATAAGATAATCACTCTCATCTGTCTCAATTTTGCCAATATTTGTAACTAACTGAAGCAAAATTTTATTTACATTTACTAATTTAGCAGATGATTTACTCCAAAGCTACTTACTAATCAGAAACATAAGCTATTTGTCACAAAGCCAACAATATTCATTGTATACACTGCAATGTTTATTAGACAGCTAGATTAAGAAAACAAGGTGAAATACAGAACAGTAGAGAATGTTTTTGAGTCTTCCTCAGGTTTTATCATTTAAATCATTTTTATCCCATTTACAGATGTTTAGTCTGCAAAAAAGCATTCTTTTGATAAGCATTCTTCTCACCTGTCGAAGCTCTGCTGTGATTGGCTGACCCAGGCCAGATAGGGGCCTGTACTGGACCACATAGCCACTTACAGGCCCTCCTGCAGACGTCCATCGAAATCTCAGTGAATTGGTGGTCTCACCTGAAAACTGCAAGTCTGATGGACCACTGTAGGCCTCTGATGGTGAAACAGTTACACAAATCAATGATTTTAATTTAGCAGGATCAATTAAAACATTTAAAAAATATAAAAGTTCTAAATGAAAAATACAATTTAATAAAACTCCAATATAATTATAATCTTGAATTTAATTGCATTGTGTCTACTGCATGACAGGCTTACCATCACTTGAGTAAGAGCCTCCAGTTGTTGTACACACACGTCGAGACACTAGGGGCAGCAAAGAGCTGAGAGCTTTGAAATTCCCAATCTGAGAGGTGAATTCACTTTGAGGAGGAGAGGCAATGAGGTTCAGCTCAGCTGGGTCTGCACTCTTTATACCTGAGAAATGACAAGAGAGAAAGAAACAACAATAAAATCAGAGCAAACTAAATATATGTTTAATCTTTAGTCCATACTGAATCCACAGCCCAAAGATGCACTAAAGTTTGCAGAAAAAAATGAAAATGGTGGCTAAACACTCTACATATCAGTCCTTACCGACTGCAAATATTTTGACTCCAAGGCTACGTAGTTTTTGAGAAGGCTCCTGAACACTGTCCTGAGATTTACCATCAGTAATGAGAATAGCGATCTAAAAGAAAGAATGAAAGACAGTGATGAGTCAAGAAAATAAAATTTAAGTATGCTATACTTGAGTATTTATTATACACAGAATGAATCTTGTAAACAAAAACTCACAAGCAGACAACAAAATTAAAACTACTGTACACTACTGTTCAAAGGTTTGGCGTTAGTAATTTTTTTTTTTATGTTTCTGAATGTAGTCTCTTAAATTCACCCAGGTTGCATTTATATGATTAAAAATGAAAGTAAAAACAGTAATATTGTGAAATCTTATTACAATTCAAAATAACGGTTTTCTGTTTTAATATATTTTGAAATGTAATTCATTCCTGCGAATACTCTTCGGCAGTCATTACTCCAGTCTTCAGTGTCACATGATTCTTCAAAAATCACTCATATATGCTAATTTGGTACTCAAGAAACATTTCTTATTAATATCAATTTTAAAAAATGTTCTGCTGCCTAATATTTTTGTGGAAACTCCTACATTCATACACAGAGCATTAGAGGGCGCTCTGTTAAAGTAATGCATGGAATTCACCTATTTAAGGTAGCAAAGAAGGAATGGCAGGAAGTTAATTCTCTATCTTCTTTGGAGAAGCTTACCTCATGGTGGTTTGGGCCTTTGTACCCTGTTTGAGGAACTTTATAGTTCTAAGCTCATCCGTAAGTAATTGTTCATAGTATTTTGCTTTGTTAATAAGTGTTTGTAGCACATGGTTAAGGTTTGTTTGTTTAAATGTTTGTCTACAGAGGGTTTGTGTTCTGAGCATGTGTGGATTATTTGGTGGCTTAAACATCTGAGAAGCCTGGAACTAGAAGAACTGACTTGCATCTACTGCTTAAAAGCAACGCTGGACTTCAAACATCTTTTTTCCGGTTGAACTTTACTGGGGAATCATCTTGGCATTCAAGTACTGTTATATTTGCACTTCATGTTTCAACAAAGACTGAGCAAGGTATACGGGTCTAAGTGATTACAAGCCAAGGACTATGTTTTGCAATACTGGACTGGTTTTTATGCTCTGGTCCTAACTGTTGAACTCTCAATTATTTGTGTCATATTGAATTTGCATGTTCTGGGTAATTATATTTAATACACTTGACTCATGACATGAGTACAGTTGGTCTGTTTGGTCCCTCATTTCGTGTGACAAAAGACAAAGGTATAGGTGTTACAACTGTTTAATCAGGATTCTTTGATAAATAGATCAAAAGGACAGCATTTTTAAAAATAGAAATATATATATTTTTACTGTCATATTTGATCAATTTAATTTAATGATCAATTCAAAACGTTTTTGAACTGTAATGTACACAGTGTACAAATACTAAGCAAGAGATTGTGTGGACACATTTGTGGTCCATACCAAAATACTACAGATATGGCAAGTCAAACATGTGTGTTATAACCTCCAGCTCACCTTGGGTACATCTCTGATAGAGGAAGGGCTGAAGAAGTTGTCTGCGATGTATTTGAGGCCAGCCCCAGTCCGCGTGTTTCCACCTTTATAGTTGATATTCTCTATGGCAGTTATGAGCTCAGTTCCATTCAGATATGTAGTAAATGTAAACTCCACCCTGAGTATCATAAAATTCACACAACTATAATCAACAAATGTTCCAACACACACATCCATGAACCTTTACTGTACATAACAATTATAATACAGTGCAGCCCCCTCATCAAACACAAAGACACTGTTTACTATAACATGTTCAATATACTCAAAGAACTTGGTGCAGTTAACTGTTAACTCGTCTTCTGCAAAGCTGTTGCAGAAAGAAATTAAACAAGATTTCCCCAAAGGGAATCATCACAATGTTTACTTCAAACGACAACACAACAATATCAACGACACTACATACTCATCTACTGATGTTTAATCATAAGAGTTTACACATTTCCATGATGAGCAAGATGAGTCAGACTTCATGTCAGAATGTGTTCAGCTTGGACAAGTTTGGAAAATTAAATAGTATTAACCTTATTCACTTTATTCAACTCAGAAAAACAAGTACGTTTGAATTACCATAATACACAGTATGTACTACTGGCATATAATATGAAGTGAAAATATAAATAAAATGTAAAAAGTCCCCTCAAGGCATGTCTGTTCACTCAGCAGCCATCTTGGCAATGCAGCTATACTCCAAGCAGCTATTTTCTATGTAGGTATCAGGCAAGTATACAAGCACATAGAGTTTTACAGACCTGGCAGTATCACTGTACTGTACAGTTCCAAAACGGATGCCACTGGGTCCTACCACTCTGGCAAAGGGTTTGACAATTCCTGCCATGAAATTCTTGACCAACACAAAGTTGGCCCGGCCAATGCTGGATGATCCATCTACTAGGAACACAATGTCTGCTGCAACAACATTATTGCACTGGCCTGTCAACAGAAAAAATAACAGTTAATACTGACACAACGAATTACATAAATATGCACAACTGTGATCTTTCCACTGCAAAAGAGATACATTTACAAATATTTAGAGTAGAAGTCTTTTAAGTCAGGATATGTGGGTTTTCATTAATACAAATAAAAAAATGCTTTCGTCAGTGCAGCCAAAATTAGATTAGTGTTAACAAAAATGGGTCAAGCACAGTCACTAACAGTAATAAATATGCATATAGGAAAAACATACAGTGCGCATATTGTTTATTTTCTTCTAAATGCATATTCTTCTTTGCCTAAATTTTAACTCTTTTTATTTTGCACCTAAGCATTTTATTCTTTGTATCTAAAATCCACTGTCATAAGGGCTAGACAAAACATTTCACTATGCACAATTGTGTATACGACATATACAACTGTGAACTTGAACTTAAGCATTCAAATCTGTGGTCTATTCAATTCATGCATTCAGTAAAGGATTAGGGGAGGATCAGGGTGAGAAGACACACAGGAAATGACCATCACCACCCAGTCTGCAAAGCCATTTCAAAGAAACAAAGCATCTGGGCCCATTTATTCAGCGGCTGGTGTGCCATCTCTCCTTCACACACTTTAGTATACAGCCAGTCATCAGATCTGTGGCTTTGTGTGACTCACCAGCTACATAAATGAATGCCCTTAAGGCAGCAAACTAATTAACCTGCTGTGTTTGATTTTATCAATGAGTCACTGCATTTTGATAGGGCATGAAGGGAAGTACCCATAATGAGAACTGTCTAGCATGTGAGTACTATGTACAGTGTACTGAACGTGCAGAATTTAAAATTTCGGGATGCACAATATACAGGCCCATACTGGATATCAACAGATATTAGTGTGTGTGTGTGTGTGTGTTTATCTGTATTGAATTTATCTGTATTGATTGTTATTACACACTGTACTGTATGCCAATCTAGATGTGTGTTAATGGATAAAACCGTATAAAATATAATTATAATAGTTGCAATAATTAGTTAAAATAATTAAAAATAAGTGAAAAGTGGGCTATTATTCGAAAAAAGTAATTAATAATTGTTATTTCGAATTTTACTTTGTTTCATTCAAACAAACTTCTTTCTTTAGCAAATTTTGAAATGATTAATAAATATTTTCTTTCATACTATACTGTTACAATGCTGACAACTGATTTTTTGTGTTTTATTTTTATTTTATTTCTTTTTAATACACATTATATACATTTAATATACATTTTTAATATCAGGCATTTTTCAGTTGTTGGCCATGACATGAAAATAAATCAACAGCTTATCAGTATCAGTTACAATTAAATAATAATGTTAAAATATTACTTAATAACAATAATAATAATGTGCTGATCTATGTGTGTTCATGCAAAAAATAAACTAAAATCTATTACTTTAAAATATCTAACTAATAACATGTTATTTTGAATGTTATTTTAAACAGACTTTTTTCTTTATCAAATTTTGACATGATTAATAAACCTTTTTCCATATAGCACCATTATAATGTTGACTGGGGCTGAGCAATATGGTCAAAACCATTATCACGATAAAATATTTCATATCAGTTGATATCCATAATTATCACAATAAATGTCAAATCTTTCATTCTTTCAAGTTTAAAGGCAGATTTCTTCTCTTGAGTGAAAATTGCAGAAACTGTTATTTTAAACTACTCTTTTTTTTATTAGAACATGACGAACACTTGCCAAACAGGTGAAAATTTCACAAATCTGAGGTACAAAATTCGAAACATTTATAATAAGAAAATATTTTTTTACATCAAAATATGCACGAGTAAACTTAAGTAAATCCCTTTTCAATCTTTCTTCCTTAACAAAATATCTTAATAGAGAAATGAATTATTAGTTTCTGCATGTTCTAATGGTTGATATTGTTTCAAATCATGAAAAAGGTTTGTGCTCCCTGAATTTGATGGCACAATACAGATGTAATTTTTTGTTCATTAACAAAAACAGTAACATCAGTAAAAATGGTAACAACCTAACACTGTTTCTTTCCGCTTTTGGTGCATAAACATATTGAATATTTATCAAACATGTTATCATTTTATCGATATGATATTAAAGATTAAAGACTTTGTGACTGTCTTACATGCCTCAAACTAGTTTACAGATGTCTTCATTTTCATCAAAGAGGGAAAATTCAGTGAACTGATACTACAGTATTAAATATGCTAAATGAGAACTGCACATGCTGCAGATAAAATTAATCTAGCTCCACTATATACATGGTCATTTGAATGGCACTTCCTGAAATAGTACATTAATCTTTACCTTGAGCTGTAGACAGTGATGGGAGACACAGCAACACAGCAAGCAGCAGAGTCCATTGCAGTAAACACTCCATTTTCAAATTCTACACATAATGACACACAAAAGAGAAAAATGTGTGTAAAAATGGTCATCTAAACCAAAAATCGATTATTCAGTTAGCAGTCTGCGCTGCTTTCAGCTTAAATAGCAGCAACATAATGTTCCTCCTCCAGGTGAACTGAGTGCCCAGATACCATGAACATCTGGCAGAAGCTCAAAAACAAAAAAAACTAAGAGAAGCAAGGTGGGGCTTGCACCATCACCACCACAAAGACTTGTGCAAGTTAGAGAAGCAGCTCTATAATAGCCAATTTTTAACAACACAATGAAGAATGCATTTTTCAAGAGAGAACATTTGTTTAGAAGAACATTCCTATTATACTGCTATTATGATTACAGAGGTTACAGACTGTTATTGCTCGAAATAATATGCTATTGTATGATTCAGACCCATAACAGAGTTAAAGCATGTGCACGCTTATACACATGCTCCTGCTTGCACTGGTTCTGAAACTCAGAGCACATTCTCATTCAGCAGATCTGCTCACACACTACAATATTGTCTTGCACTTTTAGTTCTTTTTTGTTTGTTACTATTCATGAGGGAAAATATGTGGGATCGTGCTGTTCCTTCTCAACGGAAGTGGTCCAAACATGAATGTTCCTTGCATATGCTGAGTATCACTATTTGTCCTTTCAAAGATGCCATTTTTTAAATATATTTCCAGCAGACGGGTCTGTTTTTGATTTTGTAATGAGAGGAAATCGTGGTCCACATTTGGAGTCACTCTAGTTTGCACTCAACAATGACTGCTCTGGAAAAAGGCCTGCATAAAAAACAAGGTTAAAAACTCACAGACAAACAGAGACGCACATAAAACACACACATGGACATCATTAAACCTTCAAAGACCTGAGTCAGAAAAGTATAATTGAGTATGTACTGGTTTATTCTTCCGGTGTCTCCTACTGGCTAGGATAAACAAGAACTATTTTACCTGTATTTTCTTCATTGTGGTGAAGACTTTTAGTTGGCAATCAAACTTGGTCTCATTTCAAATCTCAAAATGCCACAACATTAATTTTTTTTAAACCACTTTCAAAATACCCAGACCTCCACAAAACCTTAAAGCATCCCAAAAGACATGTCTATCTGGAACCCAGACAAATACACAGACAAACAGACTAAACACTCATCTAAACAAACAAACCTCCCACATACGCACATGTGGGACTTTTGTGTGCTTTAGTTTCAGCTGAGTGGACTTGTCCAATGACATGATCCTTTTTATTGTGCCATTAATTAAATTATATGATGAGGTCCCTTTAAAAAAGTCTTTTACAACAGTAATTCCGATAACACTTTATTTTAGGTTTTCTTAACTAGTTGCTTATTAGTATGCATATTACTAGAATATTAGCCATTTATTAGTAGTAATTAAGCACATATTAATGCCTTATTCTGCATGACCTTATTCTACATCCCTAATCCTATCCAATACCTAAACTTAACAACTACCTTACTAACTACACTGTAAAAAATTATAGTGATTTTAACGGTAAAAAACTGTGAAAATGCTACAGTAAAAACCTGTTAAATGGTTAACGGAAAGTTCTTGTAAAATTTACAGGGAAAAACCATAAACTGACGTTCCCAGAATTCCCTGCATTGAATTTCAAATTCTGTTTGAATTTGACATTTTTTCTTTGAAATAACTGTTTCTTCTTAGTTTTTTCTTATCAGTTATGTTTATTAGGGTTGTATATTACATCTAATGTTGTTAAATTAATGTTTATAGCATATTTCAGTTTAATGAGTCTCACCATGATGGTGTTTAGTGCTTGTGTGAATGAGACTGTGCACCTTCTATAGTATTTAAAAGCTGTATGTGATGGGCTTTGGTTCATCATGTGACTTTCTCATCACCACCTGCATTTGGTGGTTATCAGTGTATTTCAAAGTTACAAAACAGATTTCAGTACTTTAATAGGTTGGTATATTAACATTATATCAGTTAAAGACATTACAGTATTTAACTATAAATTTAAGTTAAAACCTAAAACGTTGTTACCGTATTTTTTACAGTAGAATTCCGGCAACCGCAGCTGCCAGTTTTTTACTGTAAATTTTACGGAATTTTTTTTACAGTGTACTAATAAGCAGCAAATTAGGAATTTGATGAGGGAAAAGTCGTAGTTAATAGTAAATAAGTGTTCCCTATTCTAAAGTGTTACCGTAATTCCTTATGGCAATAAAATTAGAAGTAGCATATACTGAATATGGAATACTACTTAATAAATACAATAAGGCCACATTATTGATTACTGTGAATATTAATATAATCCGTGGAACGATTTATATTCAACTCTCTCGCTTTCAATCAATCTGTCTTTGTTTCTCTCTGTGTTGTTTGCATTAATTAAAGGAACACCGTCATCATTATGTGGTTTATGGAAGGGTAATTATAGCATTTATAAGTATCCTGACTGAACCAGATTTGAGTCTGAACTGCCAGATTGTCTAAGGCAGCCTCTCCCTTCCTTCATCTACACATTGTGCATTCCGTCGCTCTTGCTCTTACACCTGTGGTTGCACAGAATTTTTTGAGGCGGCGTCATTGCACACCTGAGGTCAAGAGAGCATTGCCATGAATCCATCATTCAATGCAATAATATATGTTTGATTTTTTTGTATGTGAACCCAGTTAAAACAGATTTCAGTCCTGACTTTTTCAAGTAATAAAAAACACTATTTACTGTGTGGCCTAACATAAAAGACTGAGGAATTAGAGAGACATTCTTGAGCTTTATAAAGTGGATGCTGGGAGAAGAAACAACAGCATCAACTACTTGCAGGCTACTACACCACAAACACCAAATACATCAACTAAAATGTTCATTGCCTCTGTCAGCTCATTGTGCCCCACTGGAAATGCAATCACACTAGACTAATAGGTTTCTGACTGATCTTTCTTATGGTATCCAACGATGTATAATCATCCGTAGAACAAAAAAACACTTTATTCTCTATTCTTTTGAAGAGATTGCAGTCAAATGATTATTTACAGAATGTTAAGCTTTCTAAACCTCTGGGAAGCCTCCTTACTGAAAACGGGAAACTTGTGGTATAGTGAATATAGTAGCAAACATATCCTTAAGGGATAGTTAGCCCAAAAATGAAAAGACTGTCATCATTTTCTCACCCACTTAAGTCATTATAAGCTATCTTGTGCAGAACATTACCTCATAGCACCACCTAATGCCCAAGCTGCAGCATTACCAGTGGAGTCGCTTTGAACGCGAATTCTATAATAATGTTCTTTTTAGGTGGAACTACCTACTTTTTTGACAATAACATGTCTGTGACTGACATTTACCCCTGGTTTCACAGACAAGGCACAAGCCTAGTCCTAGATTAAAATGTAAGTCTGAGCGGTTTCAACTGAAAGAAACTTGCACTGACTGATCTTAACATATATCAGTGCCTTTGTTTTGTCTCAAAAAGCACCACCAGTAATGTTTTTTTCTAAGCACATTTATAAAAATTACTTAAATGTCCTAATTGAACTATGGCCTAATCCTGGCTTTGTCTAAGCCCTGTCTGTGAAACCGGGCCTTAATGTTATAGAGCTGAATTTGTATATCTGTACAGCAATTGCTATTTTGACACCCACCACACACACAAGTTTACTAAATGTTTAATCATTCTAAAACACAGATACAGACCGATAATGTTTTTTATACATGCTAGCCATTTTGACATTGTCATGTTTTGTTAATTTTTGAAGTGATATATTGTGTGTGTTATTCTAATTTCTCAGATTGATGCCTTCAAATTGATGCTTCTGAGCCAAAGCCTTCATGTTTCAAACTGTTTTAAACAAGGAAAAGTTCATGGCCGGGAAAGAAGATGCCCCAAAAGGAAAAGGAATGAAATTAAAAACATTCCTCCCCCTGACATGATGACTAAAGTTTATCCTCAAAATATTAAATTATGAGAGGTCACTCCTTCAGAACCCAAAAGGAAAGTGGGTGTCAAAGTTGTCTGCTGGTCACACTGCCAACTATTTCATTACAGTCTGTCTCCCACACACCAGAACAAAAAATAGAAAGAAAGAGGGCAAAGAAAAACAAACATCTTCTAGTTGGGGGGGATTTCAAAAGTAAGAAAGAAAACAAGCCGACTGACCAACAAAAATACAGACTAAATATTTACTGAATATATTAACTGGATTTATTTATTTTAAAAAAATAGACAAAATAATTGAAAAAGACAAGAAACTAAGAGAAGAGAAAATGATAATGCATGGTGAAGTCCATGCACTGCCATTTATTAATTATATTCATTAATTTGTGATGCTACCAGTAAAAGTCTACATTTCAATAAACACATTTCATATTTAAATCTATCCAATTCTTCCCAATAATCAGCGCAGAACAATGTGTAGTTCACGAATTCTGAAACAGAACATGAGTATCCAGACATGAACACAAGGCATTTCCATTCACATGCTTCACTATGTGTGTGTTACAGTCTAATCAGGAAGCAAAGATGCTATGGAGACTGCAGATGTTATTGGTTATGTGCCCCAAATGTTCCTCACACATATGTGAGAAATCTTGTGCAACCAAATGTTTTCTACTGTATAGTTAAGTAGTATATTGACATCAAAAGAGCTGAGCAAGTTATCGGCAAACACAGGGAAACATTGAGGTGCTGATTTATAATTGTTCTTGAAATAATTACTTAAGTCTTGGCACAGTCATAAGAAAATCTTGAGCGTAAGACTAATGAGCATTCCAGCTGTTCTTAATAATGACATGCATACTCTCTTACACAAGAAAAAAAGCCCACACACTAACATTCACAGTCTGACTATAGTCACTCAACACGAGCAACCCCTCGGCCATGCTTGCATGCTTAGCAGGTGTCCACGGTAACCTAGACACTCCAGCCCTGCCTACCGAGTGTGAGATATCCAAAGTGACGAATCACACAAGTTCAACTGAGGTCATGCCCCACCCCCTCTGCCTGAACAGGCAGTTTGGAAATGTTATGATGCTGATGTGGAAATATCACTTTTCCACTTCCATCACATCACCAGCCCATCATTTTCTTATTTAGAAGTTCTTTATAAAAACGCCAACATGTGCACATGTGGTCGAATCATGACCTGAATTTGTGTTGTGATTCCTTTCATCTTGTTTCTGATCTGTCCTCTCTCTGCCCTTTTTGTTCTTGAAACCAGCATGATTTAACAAACATGCAGTGTAATGTCAATTAGCCTAAATGATAATGAGGTTGTAACACAGGAGCCAAGGACACCCCAAGCAGTTTTGTACACATAAAATATGCAGTGATGATGTGTTTTAACACATCTCATGAGAGCTAGATGAATAAATCTGAAGCATCTGAAGCACATCTGTTCTGTCAAATAATAAGAATTGTGGTATTTTGTAGGATAACAAGCTTGTATCATATCAGTGATCAGTAATGTTCATCAGACCTGCATCACTTTGCATGACAGCCTTTATGATTTTGCACCTTTAAGCTGTATTCACTCTAAATTGTAAAACAAGGTAAGATGACATTCCATAGCTCTCAGAATTACTTCCATAAATCATTAGTGCTTCAAACTCAAGAGTCACCACTCTATCTTGACGCTTCTCTCTACCGAAGCCTAGAGCACTGACCCTAGAACTGTCACTGACCTTATAACTGATCTTAAAGAATTGCATTACTGACCCTGTAGCATTCGATCACTGACTTGAGTGTAGAATCACTAGTTCCCAAATTTTAGACTCCAAGACCCCCACACTGTCCTAAACAATAATCAATGGCCCCATGACTTTTCAAGATTTTTTAAATAAATCACAATTTGTACGCAATGAAATGTTTTTAAACTAGAAAGTAAACCAGAAAAATCTATATTCATTATAAAAATGCTAAATGTACTTAGCTTATTTTAATGTTTGACTTTATTTTAAGTCATCTTGAGGCCTCTTTGGAAGTTTACTGAGGCCCCCTAGTGGGCCCTTGCCCTAAAACGGTTTCAAATAATTAAAATCTCAAGATGTAAACACTTTATATTTATTATTTCAAAGTTCCTATTTTTTTTCAAAACTTTTGGAATTAAAAATTACCTAAATATTTATTTACATTTATTAACTCTAATAAAAATAACAAGAAGATTCTGCATCTTGACACGTTAGAAAATATCTAAGCCTACATGTGAGGCCTTTGAATATGGTGGGACAATGAGGGACAACGGGGGTCAAAAGGTTAAGAATTACTGGCCTAGAGCGTCTTGCCCTATATTGCGCTGTATAACTGACAGCGCTTTATAACTGATCCTAAATCAGTTCCAGTCAGTGACCCTACAGCGTTAAATTGCTGAATAGAATTCCATCACTGGCCACAGAGCGCTCTATCACTTATTATGGTGCGCTCTATCAATTCAACGCAAACGGACCTCTACTTACCGCTCAAAACTGGTCACCGAGGCGAAGCAGTCAAGGACGTTGTCCTAGTCATGCATGATCTGACAAATTCCCTTGAATGAGCCTGTATTTGTCAGGAGAATGTCTCGAAAAGAGTTTAGTTTTATCTAACTGCTCCTGCGCGATGCGTCTGCATCTGCCAACCTGCCAACGGACTTTCCCTCCTCAAAACTGTGCAGCCTGCAAAAATCCTTTCATTGACTACAAGCAGAGAAATAAAGTCATATCTCCTTGGTTGTGCTGCAGTGGAAGTACTGCAGCCCAGACTTGTTCAGACGCCTGCAGCTAACTAAGTCCATCCCTAGACATTCACTCTCTCCTCAGGATCGTCTTTCAGAACTGCCCGCCTTCTCACATTACAGCCAATCAAAGCACGAGTTAGCGGTTCTCGTGCGCTCTGTGCTCGTGCCTGTACCTGCACAGGTAAATTGTACGTTCATAATCAAATGTGTTATTTTTCCCTGGGCCGAGCCATTACTGCGTCTGATAAAAATAGAATAGGCGGGACAAAATTATTATTTACATTTTTTCATACAAACCGTTGTTTCTGTTATTTCCCATTCTCTACAGAAAAAAATGAAAAATATTATTTGAGAATGTTCAAAAGAATCGAGATTCGAATCGAGAAGCCGAGATTCAATAACTGAGTGTAGTTTAAATGAAGACTGCAGGGAGAGATTGTCAAATCAGTGTTACATTTTGGTAATGTAACATGTAATCTATCATGTTACCACATTGCTTATAGGTTTACAATATACTCTCTCTCTCTCTCTTTCTCTTTTCCTCTCTGTCTGTCACACATACATGTACACTTGTGGCACACCCAAGCATCTGTTCACACTCATCTGGAATCCAAGCCTAGAGGGCATCCATCCTTTTTAAGGCGTAATCTTAAACCTCACTAGTTTCCCTCTCTTTAATCAAAATGAATATATATTTGGAGGTGTTTAAACTGTTCAGGGTTTATTAAGGGATTTATTGTGCTAAACAAAAGAACAAAAGAAGAAAATTGTCATCAGATGTATTCTGAGAGCAGGCTTAGACTTGGAAGGTTTGGACAGGGTGACAGTGAGGTGGTATTTGGAACAATTATGTGGTTTAAATTAGGCAGCTGTATATTTTACACATTTTGGGGGCTTAAAAGGGAGTGGTAGCAATGTTGTTCAATTTTAAAAGGACAATGATATACAAAAAAAGATGTATGGTAGCTTTAATAAATTATTTAAATCGAAGTAGTGGGTTACAGCAATGCATAACAGTATAACTGAAACATTTCGTTCATTTCAATAATACTACTACTACTTATTATTATAAAGGAAAGTATTTTAAGATTATAATAATATATTACTTTAATAATATATATATTTATTATATTATTATTATTGTTGATTATTAATTAATTAATTATATGTGTGTGTGTGTGTGTGTGTGTGTACACATACATATATGCACACATTGGATGTACATGTTGGATTTGAAAGCACATTAGATGAATGCATTCATGCACATTAGAGTTGGACGTATTCTCATTTAACAAAAAAATGGAATAGCTGGATGCCACTCTGTGTGTTGGTGAGTGTGAGAAAATAGGGTGAGAAATGAACTGATACTCACTCAAGCACACACAGACTTTCCTTAAGGACAGGAATGGGGAATAGACTCATTCAGCGTCAGCTGGGATGCTGAAAGATGAGAAAGTGAGTCACTTTAAGTAAATATGATCTGTCTGCAGCATCCCTCTGTATAGCAGTTTAGCAGGTGAAGGTGATCATGTGAGTGCAGCATGACTTCAACATGTTTTACCTGCTTAAACAGCACACTAACAGGTACATATGAGCCTTCATACATCTGGTAGTGCATTAAGGTCAACGCTTGCTCATGGCATGCTTTTTCATTTCCATAGAGGCTGAGAATTTGAGATTTATTGTAATTGAAAATATTGAGAAGATTGAGATTCTGAGTGGAGATACAGTACATATACAATTTATCAACAGCGTTGTAATCAGATAAGATACGGCAGGAGAGCAGGACCACACATGTTCACCAGGTTTAACATGAGTTTTTGAGATTGCATAGTTTCGAATACTTTGGCTCAGTTGTCCACTAAAATTCAAGGAAGCTTTGGGTGTTTTTCTTGTCATCTGTTCATCATATGTACAGACTATATTTATGCCTCTGATGTAATGCAAAACTCCTTTCTCTCCTCATGGGACCTCTATAATCACAACAAAGATCCTCATCTCGTCTGCTGTACAGTACATTAGTATTCTAATCAAATTCAGGAATGAGTGTAAATAATGACAGTGTTTACCCTTTTGGTTGAATTACACCTCTAAAGAGCAGAATGACCAGAGGACATTCTAATAGAGATACAGAAGAAATATAGCGATGACGACAACCATTCTTTGTCATGAAACAGATGACTGAAGAACCAATCACACACACACACAGCATTCAGGTACACACACAACTCACACATGCCGCACATATTGCACATACACACATGTGTGTTCATATTTTGTGCTGTGGTTACAGGGCAGATGGTAATATGTCAGAGAGCTGATAAATCACTTAGCGTTCCTATGTCACTCAGAAGAGATGACGCCCCAGAACTGCTGACTTTAAATTACTTTACACCGAGTCAGTCTGACAACGTTAATTGTTTTTATGTTTTATTAGCATGCAATCTTGAATATAAAATGCAATCATTCTGAAATATTGGAAAAAGAATCAGCCTTGACCCAAATTTTCCTGAACTCTCCCTAAAATCTCTCTTTTTCATTCTTATATAAAAAAGAACATACTAAATTAAAAAAATAACATATATTAAATAAAAATAATAAAATATATAATAAAATTCATGCTAATGAACAATAAGTAATGTTAAAAATGATCAGATGGCATTACTGATTATACACGATAAGCAAGCATGTTAACCACTAAACTGAACAATTCTGCCCTGCTAATATCCTGCTCATTTATACTTGTCAAGTTGTCGTTTTCCTCCTGGGCATGTGGTATGTAAAGTGTGTAAGTGGCTTAAGATGTTATTTTAGGGTCTCATGCTTCTTTTTTTACACTTAAAACCCATTGCTCCCAGCTATCTGTCTCTTTCCTAGTTTAATCATCCCATTTAGTTAACAGCTCAATGGGTCACCGACCTGGCATTCCAGCCTTTTTATACTTCCCATGCAGTATTTCTAAAGAACTTCTGTCAAACCATCATGGAAGACAGTCAAGAATCTTTGAGGAAAAGCCAAAGCAGAGAGATGACATTTGCTGATTGCTTGGATTATCAATCAATCAATCACCACAACGCTGATGGTGTAGCTTTACTTAGAAAAGTGAGACAACTCTCTAGGAGTGTTAAAAAATGTGTACATACATGCCTACTTTTTTGGCTCTGTACTTGTCAAGATTTGCATGTCAGAGATACTTAAATGTAAGTACAAGGCTTACTGAAACATGAATATGTTTCTCTTCTCTATAAATATATATGTAGGCCTATGCATAATTGAAATTATTTTTATAATAATGATAATTCAGGCAAATGAAAAAATTAAGAAAGTGTTTGACTTGTTTAAGCAATGTATGGGCCTGAATGTACAACATTATTAAGTATGACGTAAGTATCACTAGGGGTTTTTATGGCCATGGTTGGTGGTGCATATTAGTTGTGCCTCTGTAGGTTACACAGAGTTCACAGGCGCCCAACATGTGTGTGACAGAGAAAGTAAGAAGGAGGTGAGAGATGTGTTTGGTTGATTTGCTACTACATTCTCTCATTTTTTCTCTTGAGGTTTGATAACTCTCCTACGTAGACATCTGACATCAGACATCTACATACAATTGAGCAAAATTCCATGCTTATTAAAGTATGTGTTATACCTATTTATTGCCATATGGATAATAAACCACCTCCGCAGTATATTACAGTATAGACACGCTAAAGTGATAAAAGGAAACAAGCGTTTTGCCATGTAAAAGCTTGGTGGACAGTGGGAACTTCACATTTACTATAAGATAATTCCCTCATAAAGTACTTTAAATTTTAACTACAAGCTAATCCTAATCAGACAAACATCTTTTGAAGAACTTGAGATCTGCTAAATGGTAAAAGTGAGTAATATTTGTAACAGTGTCTACTAATGGGTGTGTGTATAAAGTGAGTGTTTGTTGATATTAAAGGTTTCAGCATGTCTCGATTTGCTTGTGTTGGATATGTGACTGAGTGCAGAGTCTCTAAATTACAGTCAAATGCAAACATTCTGAAAATGTCTTGATATCAATGTATGTTAATGGGTTCAAGTGTTCCCTTTTATTTTAGATGATCAGGATGATCAAGTTTATGCAAAAATACAAAAATGTCCTTAAAACCCTGTCTTTTTGACATTATGACATACCAAACTGTATTAACACATATTATAACAAACCATCATAGTGGATTTAGCATGTAAAGATACTATATTATTCATACCCATGATGATGAGCCTTGACAAAAATTACGAAGATGAATGCTACCTCCATCTAGTGGTGAGTTTGGTTAAAGGTTTACCATCACAATAGTGCAAAATTAGTTAATAATAGTTACTTAGCTTGATTCAAATTGCATAAAAATGTCGAGAATGTCACTAGCTTTTCCAATAAGTAACACTGTCAATGAACAGCTCATAAAGAAACACCCTGATTGTTTCTGGAGAATACAAAATTTAGCACCATTAAACTTAATACTACAGTCAAGATTCCCATATCAGTATAATACAAAACTAGGCATTCCATAATAGTACTACTGTATATCTCACATTAAATTTCATGCATTATTTTAAAGATGTGTTTTCCCAAAAAGTCAAAATTCTACAAGCTGTTCTATAGTCAAATGCACTATGTTTATGTGCTTTTTGGTCTTTTTTGGAACTTAACAGGCCCTGGCTAAGTTATGCTTCCATTATATGGAAGTGACCAGTCAATATTTTGCATAAGATCTTTTTTTGAAGAAAACTGATAAAAAAAAAGGCTTGTACTCAGGAAAAAGGTGCTGGAATACTCTTCCTCAAATAACATGCTGTTCTTTTTCTTATTTCTGACAGTAGATTGACAAGGTATATGGGTTTTAAATACAGTGCATTGAAATATAACTCACAATACAACTGATGCAATCTAAAACTTATTCATTCCTTTTAGGTCATATTATCACACAAGAATCTGTTTGAATGAAATCATGTTCTTCAAAAGGTTCCTCAGGATGACTTCGGCCCTTCTCTCTCTGTAAAAGTGTCCATGGACAGTCTATAGTTCAGCGACAGATATTTCTGCATGCGCAAGACAGGATAAGATATATTGACTGTATGTTTTTCATGTTTGTAGCGACCGGAAGTGAGCGTTTGTCTGGGTCGTAGATTTATTACGTTCAGTGACGGGGTTGGACGGTAAAACGATGGGAGGTTGCTGCGTGTCCTGTGTGTAGGGGGGTGATCGGGCTGGGTGTGAGTGTGTGAGAGCTTTTGAGGATGAAGCTCTGGTGGATTGGGAAGGACACAACAGGTTGAGGGCAAGACGAGTCTGTGGGGACGTTTCCTCAGTTTAGGTTGAAAGATCAAAGATTTCTCTAACGTGAATTTACGGGAGGAGAGGGTAGGCCAGGCCTTCTTTACCTCTTCTGATTGGTTCTCCTTGCCAGAAATGCAATGGCTGCTTATGAGTGAAGACTTGTGACTGCTGGATTTTGATAGCGGATCAGGGTGAGACTGAATAAGAGGCTTGTAAACAGGGGCTCGAGGACGCCTGATTGAAATCCCCTCTACGAGAAGATTCACTCCCACATACTGAGGAACTTCTACTGCTGCCTGAAGACAGAAGAAAAAAGCAAAAGAAAAATAAGAAATTATTATTTATATAGAAAATACAGTTAGTTTTTAGGATACTATTAGGACCCAAAAAGCTATTAGATTTTTTGTGACATTTTCAAGACAATTACATTTTACCCTCACTGATTAAAAAATATCAATTTTTTATTATTTAAAAGCAGATCTTTAATTGTCAAATGCCACCAAAAGTTTGGAGTCAGTGTTATTTTTTTCAAATAATAATAGTTTAATTCAGAAAGTACACTTCACAGTAAAGATTTCTATTTCAAATAAATGCTGTTCTTTTGAACTTTTTAATCATCAAAGAATCCTGAAAAAATATATCATGGTTTCCACAAAAATATTAAGCAGCGCAACTATTTTCAACATAGATAATACGAAATGTTAACAATAACAATATATCAAAAAAATCATATTAGAAGAATTTCTTATATTAGAATGTTTGCTGAAAATTCAGCTTTGTCATCACAGGAATAAATTACATTTATTCATTTTTATATATATTAAAATAGAAAACAGTTATTTTAAATTGTAATAATACTTTACAATATTACTGTACTGTGTTTTTGATCAAATAAATGAAACCTCGGTGACCAGACCATAAGAAATATAAAAAAAATCTGACCACAAACTTTTGATGAGTAGTATATATGTTAGTTTTTTCCATTTGGTTTGGTGATCTTGACATTCTGCATGCATACCTGTTTGTATATGAGTTGGAAGCCACCAGTGTGAGAGTTGCGGTCACAGCGTCGATCCAGCACCACCCGCAAAGTGTCTTCCTGTACAGCGGGGCAGAGTCGAGCTGTGACCCCTGTGGAGGGTGCCATGGTGGGGCTGGCATTGATCTCCAACAGCCAAGGTCGCAAATCCCGTCCCAGCATAAAGTCAGCTCCGTAAAGCTCAAAACTAGCTTTGCGAGGTTCCACACTGTCCTGTGCAGTCAAGAGAGTTTGGATAATGGCCTTCTGCATACCTGGAACAACTACCCCTTCCCACATATCATCCTGGCCTGAAGCAGCCAACCAGGAGCGGAACTGTGAACATGACCACATGCATTCAGCGGGCAGAGAAGGATTGCGATCTGGGCTTGGTTGGAAATGCTTCTGGATGGAGTTGTTGCACAGATGTACAGAACTGAGGGTGGAAAACAGAGAAAATTTTAAAAAAGTTTAATTGAAGCCTAATAAATAATCTCTCTTAAAGGAATAGTTCAACCTGAAAATGAAAATTCTGTCATCATTTACTCACTCAAGTTGATTAAAATCTATATGACTTTGTTTCTTCTGCAGAACACAAAAGTAGAAATTTTTAAGAATTTCAACAGTTTTTGTCCTTGCAATGAAAGTCAGTGGGGTCCAAAAGAACACTGGATTCTATTGACTTTCACTGTATGGAAAATAAAAAAAAAAAAAAAAAAAAAAAAAATATATATATATATATATATATATATATATATATATCTTTTTTTGTGCTTTACAGAAAAAGTCACACAAGTTTTTAACAACATGCAGGTGTGTAAATGTTTTAATTTTGGGGTGTTTTCATTTTTGGGTGAACTATCCCTTTAATGTTTGGCATTTGTTTTCTCACCTATCCAATGTATGCGTGGAGTAAGGCTGGGTGGAAAAGCGGAGGTAGCACTCACGGTAGAACCACACAGTAAGAGGATTCCAGTCTGTGACCAGGAACCACTGTCTTACATCAAACTTAGTGTCATGCACAAGAAGAGGCCGCTCCAAGTACTTCTGCACCACCCACTTACTGTCCCTCATGATGCCATGGTCTGCATCTACTAAACTCAATATCTCATCCAACCTGTTCATGCACATTATACCTAAAACAGTAAAGTCAAAGTAAATTAAATAGTTTTGCTGTATTTTTACTTGACTTTCCTTCAGTCTTCACCTACTCACCTCTGCCTCGGGACTTGGCCCCAGGTTTAATGATCCAGATGTTGCAGAGTCCATCAGTCTCCATCTGAGGGCAAACGTGACTCATCTGCTCCAGTATGCATTTACAACGCTCCACATAAGCTTCACAGCCCTCTATCGTCAGTCCTTCACTGCAAAGGAAAAGCGCAAGAAAGCTTTAGCACTGTTCTACAGATTGGAAAAAAATAGATATGAGGAAATACTCAATTTTAATCGTTTTTGCATTCTTATCTAAAACTTTTGTGCTCCCTCAAGATATATATATATATATACATTTTTTTTTCCCTATCACCATGTCCCCTGAAGTGCTCCTTACTCCACCATCAAAAAAACAAACAAAAAACTATTTTTTACAACTGTATTTATTTCCACTAATGAGTCCAATAATTACATTAGTAAATGTTTCTAACATATATTTATGTTAATATTTAATATTTATCCTACTTATTCTTTATAACTTTATTGTGATTGGACAGTTCAAGTTTCTGAACACCATTGCTGACATGTAACTGTGTGTACAAATTCTGTAATTTATCTGATGTTAGAAAGTTGCATACATTTGGAATAAGACATTTTTGCAGCTTAGTTTTATTTCATGATATTCAGTATAGAATTTCAGCCCTGAACCTTTTAAAGAAACATGATATGACTCATGAAGTGCACTATAAATAATAATAAAAAATCATACTCACTGAATAACTAAATAATAATTCCGAAGAAACACCTTCCACTGTTGCTCTGAGAGGTTAGGGATTGTTTCCAAAGTGATGTCTATGTCACAGTGTTCTAAACTGTTCAGATACTCCTGACATACATGCAATGCATTGTCAATTATCGAGGTTTCAACCCT
This sequence comes from Tor tambroides, assembly GCA_021397915.2. Lineage (NCBI taxonomy): Eukaryota > Metazoa > Chordata > Actinopteri > Cypriniformes > Cyprinidae > Tor > Tor tambroides. The sequence continues at coordinate 18,077 of JAFVLL020044427.1, read as the reverse complement.
CTGATTGGCATGCTGTTTACGCGGCTTGCTCAGACCTACAAAGGAGGGAAGATACGTGAATAAGTTTGAGTCCTAATATGGGTATGTCTGTGTTAGTGTGTGTCATACCATGAGATTTAGCATCAAACACCTCTCCGGTTCTTTCCCACTCTGAATCCCCTCCATACTTCTCCAAAACATACAGCAGTAGACTTGTGCATGCAGTCCTTCTGAAGTCCTCTGTAAAGAAAGAGAACAAAATCAATTTTTTTCAGAGGATCAAGCCTGGTAACATTACAGGTTCAATCCAGCAGGTTCAATCCAAGGATAGGGCAATGAACAGTTACAGAGAACATATGTCACAATTGTGCCTGTGAGCAACACATTTAACCCCAGACTGCTCCAGGGAGACGGTGCAGTTCATGTGGTGTAAATCTCTTTGGGGCAAAATAATCATCTGTTAAATGAAAAGAAAACAAGTAGCCAATAGGGGACAATAAAGATTAAGAGTACTGACCAATAAATGAATGTTTATCATCCTCCGCCCCCGGTCTGTAGCAGCGTGGGAAGAATGTATTGGGATCTGCTGCATCAAACCACTGCAGATTTCTCAAATTCATACACAAACCAACCTGAAAAAGATGAAATGAAAGGTAAGAAAAAGAGATTTTATATAGAAGAATTTTGGTTTCAAAAGCTTCAGTTGTTAAATTTGTGATGAACCTTGGTGGTGAAAGATCCTGCCTTTGCATAATGATTAGTCATCTGGTCTTTACGTAAAGACCGACAGTCGATTGAATCCCTCCTGGTTGTCCAGTAGAAATATGGCGTCTCATTGCGAACCAACCGTGTCTAGGAATTTAAAATAATGATCAGAGACTGCCCACTGTCGACAAATCACATTCAAAAAACCCAGCTGCTATGGCAACTATCAGTGGAATGGAATTCCAGAGTTTCTAATCGTACCATTAGATCATACAGATCATCTGCCTCATCGTCCCTCTCTCCCTCTTCTCCTAAGTCTGCATAAAGAAAGAGAGAAGGTGGTGTGACGGTAGTCAAGGGACAGAAAGCGTGATCTATGTCGCTGACATCTGTTTGCTGGAATGAGTGGTGTCAGGTTAGCTACTCAAACTATCATATCAAGCTTTAGATTACAGTGGGTCATTAACTAAACAGTTACACAGGATGCTCCAAGCATAGCATTTACAGTATACTTCACACACTCACACACACACACACACACACACACACACACACACACACACACACACGTTTACACTATTGTTTAAAAATTTGGGGTTTGTAAGATTATTTTAATGTCTCTTGTCTCTTGCTCAACAAGGCTGCATTTATTTGATTGAAAATACAGTAAAAATGTTAATATTGAGATATATTATTATAATTTAAATTAACTTTTAATTTTTATTCCTGTGATAAAAGGCAATTTGACTTAATTTTCAGCAGCCACTACTACTACTCTCACGCTCCTTCAGAAATCATTCTAATATGCTGATTTCATGCTCAAGAAACATTTCTTCTTATTATCAATTCTTGTGAAACCCTTGGTTTTTTCACATTTCTTTCATGAATGGAAAGTTCAAATGAACACATTTATTTGAAATATTATATTATAAATGTCTTTACTGTCACTTTTGATCAATTTAACGTGTCCTTGCTAAATGAAAGTAATAACTTGTTTTAAAAATGTAATTGTGGCGATACCATAACCTTCTGTTGTTTAAATTAATTTAATTATAACTACTTCCAGGGGTAGAAACAGAGATCATGCTAATTGACAAAAGGGTGCTATACAAATAGCTATTTTCTTGTCTTTTTAAATCATGTTTATATTTAAAACATCCCCAACAGAACATTGTGTCCGTAACTAACTACCAATTTTGTCTCCTGTGTATAGCTAGGTAAACCCACACACACACACACAGAAACCAACCAGCCTTATCATGTGTCTACGCAGAGTGATGCATAGGGTCTCATCTTAGTTCTGTCAGATACTCTCACCATCATCATCACTGCTATCACCCTCATCTGTGGCTTCTGTTTCAAGATCATGTCGACGGGGCTGTGGGACAGAGGGCCGTGGTAGTCTCCGCTCCACCCATCCTCTTGCACGCAGGCCTGCACGGATTACAGGATAGGGACCCAGCACCGAGAACACTTTCTTCTCCTACATCAGAATCAACAAAATAGACAGTGCATGTTCATTGAGATCTCAATGTCATCATTATTATTATTATTATTATAAAATTAAAGATAATTCGGAGCTCATCCATGTACTTCTTTTGCTATGATTCATTAGGATTTTAGAAGCCTAACCTTTATTGCCTTGTCCGCTAAAGTCTTAGCTGTCTTCAGTCTGTCCCCATTTATCATAGTCGGATTTACATAATTACAACGAGCTCTTCCTTCCAAGGGTTGCACTGTGATATACAGAAATGCTTTACAAAAATGCTGTACAAATTAAATAACAGGGTTGATCTTGTTGTGAGTGTAGGATTTGCCAATAGTTGTGTGAGCCAGAGTTTAACAAATATAGCTATGGAAAAACAACATTTAAATTGGTCTTCATTATCTGAAACACTTCATAGTCCAAATCATGTTTTGATTTCAGTCTAATAATGTCAACAAGTTTTTTTGAGATGTAGGTTATTAATTTCAGTATTTCAGTATAAACATCACTGTGCCTATGAGAGTGCCTCACTGGTATACACTATTGTTTAAATATTTAAGGGTTTTTTATGTCTTTGAAAAACATCTCTTATACTCACTGAGGCTACATTTATTTGATCAAAAATACAGTAAGACTGTCATATTGTGAAATAGTATCAGAATTTTAAAAATCTGTTTTCAATTTTTATTTTCAGGATTCTTAGATCGATAGAAATTTTAAAAGAACAGTATTTATTTGAAATAATAACTTTTTGTAACATTATAAATGTCTTTACCTTTGCTTGCTGAATAAAATTAATATTATCATTTCTTTCAAAAAAAAAAAAAAGCAACTGTTGACCCCAAACTTTTACTTTCAGCTTCTAAGGTCCCTGTGAGTGCATGTTAGGTAACATCATGAGAGAAAAAAAAATAAAACGTGGCAAAAGTGTGTATATACTGTACCTTGCATATGTTGGTGCATGTTTGAGTTAATTCTCACATTACTCACAAAATAGATCAGTCTTTCCCTTTTTAACCTAAAGTTCAAAATAAGATGAATTTAAAGCACATTGTTCACTCTTACACAGCAATACATATTCAACTGGAGAGGTGACAGCTCTCTGTCACAATGATAACCATGAGAACTGAAAGCCGCACGTACTGTACAATGCATCAATAGCTGAACATTGACTGCCTAGAAACGACTTTACACAGACACTCATGCTCGGATTCAACACAAAACACTTCTGTACACATTCCTCCCTAACTCAGTAGAACGGTAGTGAGTAAATAAAGAATCACATTACAATATTTAATTTAAAACCTATTTCACTGGTTTATGAATCCACTTGACAATATAAAACTTAAAAAATAACAAAAACACATGCAGCTCCGCAGGCCCGTTCACGACCATATTGATCTTGAGAATCGCTGAGCAAACTCACCTGGATTGCGACGTTCACCTCTGGATTTGACACCCGCCAGAAGCCGTCTGTTGAAATCGATAAGGTCACCGGTGAGCCCTGCCAGCCCGGTAGAGCCGCGGACTGAGAAACGCTCGTTCCGCGCATGCGCACTGCACACACTCCAGCTCCAGCGCGCTGTTTACATCACCCTTAACAACTGTTTCCTGGAAACGGATGACGCCGTGAGTCAACCCCAGCCGGAACTCGCAATGCTACAGTTGTACACTGAGGAATTTAATAGCTAATATTCAGATAAATCTTAACCAAATCGGCCTTTTATGAAATATTCAATTCCCATCCCTTTATTATACACGTTTGGCTCCATTAATTAAAGACATATAGGCTTTTGAATTATTACGCACATTAGCGCTAAATATAGACTGTTTCAGAAATGTCAGGGGGGTTGAAAACCACATCCTCATTATATAGAGAGCTCCCCAGGCGGCACAATAATAACAATTAGCGAACATTTTATTGTCTATTAAAAGTGTCATAATGAGTCCCTTTGAAAGGCACTTGAATTATTCACTGAGTCTGTGTTCCATCAAAAACTATATAAAGGGACTTTGGCTCCATAACAGATTGATTGTTAAAGCGTCATATCAGTTGTCATGTCTACGTGATCTTTTAGCTTGGCCAGAAAGAACACAATAACATGCACATTACTATTTAGGCTATCAAATGCACGATTACTGTAAGACTAAACTGCTCCATAGACACTATGCGGACTGCCTCTAAAATATTTATGTTTTGCATTATGTTTATTTGCGATTACCTGTCCTTTTGGAATCAAGTCAGTCTATGTAAGGCTGCCTGTACATAGGAAAAGCCACTAGATGGCAATGTATGCTATAGCTTAAAGAAATGTTATGACTCATGATTATGAGTTGAATGATATAGTTTACACCATGTGAAACAGGAATTTAAAACACCATGGTGTTATGTGTCTACATATATATCTTATGGAAAGCAGAGAGAAAATAATTACGTAGGCTAATTATAAATTATTTTATTTATTTAATTATTGTCTAGATAAGCCAAATAAGTGATTTTACGTATGCACACATATTTGTAGCGTGAAAAATAACACAGTAGCCTTGATAATGACGTTTATTCACTTATCACAAAAATAAAACCCCTATTCACTAATCAATTACACCATTGTGGCTTTAAAAAGTAGTTTACTTAGTCACTAAATCATGGTTTTTCTCTACTAATTGTAGTACATCGCGTATCATTACACGACAAGACCTTATATAGACTTAACTGACTTGAGACGCTGCTCACATTATTTTCGCTCTCATGAATTGTACAACTATTTCTGGCACTCTCCTGTATAGGTGCAAAATCGCATCAATCGAGTTACAGCTTCAGCAACAGTCCCATTTCGAGCTCTCTGATTGGCTGGACGACATATGATGCTGCCACAGTCAGTACCTCTTTCCAAGTCCTAGAAAGCGCGCCTAACAACAGCATTAAAGTATAGACAGGGCGAATGCAGGTTTCAACGTTTGTTTGAGAAGGGATCAAGTGTGCTTCATGTCTAACCGTATATGCATCAAGTGATCTGGAGTTTCTCAACAGGAACTGCGAATCTGATCCGCGTCGCTGTATTCTTTCTGTGGAAGCTGCAATCGACGCACCTCCGACTCTGCTTTAAAACGGAGTTAACCATGCCTGCCGAAAACAGCGACCAGGAGAGCATGCTGAGCTATCAGGTAGTTAATACGATGCATACTTATGTGTTTATTGCATAACTGAAAGGTCTGTTTATTCGTTTTATTCCTCCAGTTACTTAGAATAGGACACCTGCTGTAGGAAACAGTCTGTAATGTGCCATATTATGTCATAAATCACCATCTACATAAGACTGCCTTTTAATGTTAAAATTCCTGAATGGAATACAAACACATCCGGGCGCCCCATTAGTGCAGGGATCAATAGTACTGTGTGTTCCCTCTCGCCCCCATTGCTACAAAATATCTTATCGACGCTGCACTTTCGGTCTATAATTGCATCCCGTTAAAAGCGGACCGTTCCTATTTCTTCCATGTCTGCTTTAGTAGCTCAGTTTGTGCTCCGAGCGTGGATGTGTGTTATTGCGGCGTTACAGGCACGTGCAGCAGCAGTATTCCCATTGCCAGGGACAACAGCTCGCATCATTCGTTTATTGCCGGTATACACAGTGTCTTGTCAAGGCTGATGGGCGTTCTTGCAGAGGGATCCGCACTGTCGTATTGTAATGGGTTTAGTATGGAAGCGCGAGATAGAAATAGCACATAATGTATAATTTACTATCATTACACTAATGCTACAAGAGGGTGCGCCTAACGCCATGAATTGGTTTGGAAATTAAAGCTTTTAGCATTTGATGGTGTTGTATCAATGAGATTATTGTACAAAATATGGCTTCCTTTGGGGAGCGCGTACTGCCAATGTACCCCGTTACCCTCAAATGACCTTGACGCCATCCTCTCTTACTGAGGGTCCGTCTTTAGACTGCGACAGCGCTATTGGAGCAGTTTTTCAGCGCCAAAGTAAACGCTGCTTGCTAGAGTGAAATGCTCGTTGCTTATCATTTGACATGTTAGGAGGAAACCTGACTCCTGGCTCTTTTGAGCAGCTACTGCTTCCAGTCATTAAGGCTATGAAAGGATTAATTCACACATTAGTAAAAATTCATCTTCTACTCACCCTCTTGTCGTTCCAAACTTGTCTTGACTTTATTTCATCTGTGAACACAAAAGGAGAAATTATGAATAACAGACTGGTCACTCTTGTATATTACAACTAACAGGGGTTAGTGAACTTGAGCTTTAAAGGAATAGTTCACCCAAATGAGTTCACCCCCAGGCCATCCAAGATGCAGATTAATTTGTTTATTCATCTGAAAAGATTTGGAGAATCACTTGTTTATCAATGGATCCTCTGCAGTGAATGGGTGCCGTCAGAATGAGAGTTGAAACGGCTGATAAAAACATCACAGTATTTAACAAATAATCCTTAGGACTTCAGTCCGTTAATTATTGTATTGTGAAGTAAAAGCTGCATGTTTGTAATAAACAAATCCATCTTCAAACTGTTGCTTCCAGCTTAAATACAAGTCCTCTATCCATAATATTGCTTTCTCTAGTGAAAAAAGTTATCTCATCTGAATCAGGAGAGAAATACGCACAGATCACAAGCGAAAAGAGTCCAAAACAATGTTTGTGGGTTTTGATGTGAGAGGAGAACTAAATGGACTCCTTCACTGCGTGTTATTTTGAATTATGGAAAGTTAAAGTTAAAATGTCTTAATGATTTATTTGTTTCTTACAAACATCTGTTCAGTTAACAAGACCTTAAAACTAGGCTAGATTTTTGTGGATTATTTGCGATTACTGTGATGTTTCTATCAGTTGCTTGGACTTTCATTCTGATGGCACCCATTCACTGTAGAGGAAGCAAGTGATGTATTGGTAAGCATTGGTAAGCAAGTGATGTAATGTTAAATATCTCTAAATCTGTTCCAGTGAATAAACAAACTTATCCACTCATCAACCCATCTCGGATGACCTGAGGATCAGTACTTTTTTCTTTTCTCCAAATTTTCATTTTTGGGTGAACTATTCCCATAAAGCTAAAAAGAAAACTACAAAAGTATCATGAAAGTCATCCATATATTTGAAGTCTTCTGAATCCATACAATGGCTTTGTGTGAGTGAGTGACAAACATACCGAACAGTCATTATTCACTGATTATTTTCCACTCAAGTGGGTTGTTAACAACTACAGCTGAATCATTGAGTAAACTGGAGAACCAGATCAATCCACTTCATGAACAAGTCATTCAATGGATAAACTGATTTGTTCATGAATCGGGCAGTGCTACATCTCTCATGAATGCGCCAAGGGAAGTTACAGTGATAATCAAGATTTTGAGGGAATAATGACTTAAAAGACTTGAAATATGTTGTACAGTAGCACTCAATTCATATGAATTGTTTTGACAGCATTTTCATTTTTGGGTGAATTATTCTGTTTATAAGTTTCATAACATCTGCTTGAAGGATTCACTATCTAAAAAAACTAACATTATGAGAATTAAATAGAGTTTTGGTACTTCTGAACATATATGAGAAAACTTTATCATCCAGTGGATAGGGACTGTGAGAGAAAGGGCATGTGTAAAGCCAAACCGATCAATAGTTTTTCCATTTGTTGAGAAATGTGAGTTTATTCAGACACTCTCAGCAGAGAGAGTGAATGAGAGGGAACCATTCAGAACTGTCTGGGCTCAATATGTCCATTACATAAATGGCACCTGAAACTTTTCATTTCAACCCAGATTTCATTTCATACCTTTTCTGTTTTTCTAGTCAAATTCTGTCTCTCTGACTAGTATGATCCTGAGAGGTTTTATTTAATGCATTTACAAGAAAATTCTGATCAATCATTTATGAAGAGTTTTAAAACTGATTTTTGTGTTGCAAGCTAAAATATTAAAAGGTCCTCTTCATTTATGATAAAACTACAGCATGTTGACACTCAATAAATATTGCACATTTTGCAAAGATACTATACATTTTAACATACACCTGTGGAAAAAAAATGTTTAAAATATATTTTTGTATCTCATTCTGTTCAGGACCTTTGTATTAATTATATGTAAGAAAAACCTCAACAATATTCTAGCTTAGAGAGTCATTACCTATAATGTTTTTCATTTTGTTATCAGTATTTGTCTGATGCTGTGCTCTTTTTATGCATCTCATTTGGTCACTTGTTTCTGACTGTCATTTTGAAACAGGTTTCAGAGACCTTGAATAGTTACATAAGGTACTCTGCCCACATCCATTCCAAATAGTTAGCCAATAAAAGGCAGTCTTTGTGCAGGGTTAATTTCCAACTTGACCAACTTGAATGCATAATAATAATTTCACCTTCCGTAATGTAACTGCAGTATATAGAATATATTATAATGTATATAATAGCATAATAATAAGAATAATAGCATCTTTAATATGGTTGTTATGCATAGACTATAAATTGTTAGACTCTAACTTCCAGCAGTATAATAGAAATATTTCCGAGACTGATGAATACAAATGTAATGTGCCTGAAAAAATTCAGAAGACACCATTACAAAAACATATCGTTGAAGCTCTATGATACAGTGATGGTATCAGACACTTTAATCTCCAGTGGGCTTTTTCCAAACTTTAAAGATTACCAAAATATACTAAAATATATTATTACCATGATATTATGCCCAAAAACATGTTAATACCATGGTATTTTTTAGTACTGCTGCATGATCCAGTACTTACACACCCACGCATACACACACAAGCATACATTACAAAAACAAGGAAACAAAAATGTCTTTGTAAAACGCAAAAACTTGTCACACACAACATTAATACAAATGCACTTAAGGTAACATCCACACGATCCTTATTTTTTATTTTAAATACGCGCGTCATGAAGGCTACGATGCCATTGTGATACAAAGGTTGAGGTGGCAATGAATAGTGAATGAGTCATTCTGCCAAGAGTAACAGGTAGTACTTCAACTCTCTCTAACCAATTCTTTATTCCAAGTCTGAATACTGCAGTTGGTTGACCATCTCTCCCAAAATGATGCTATTAATGGTTCATTGAAAAATAAACAGTAATCGATAACATACACTCTACCCTCTACGAAAGACAACATAAAAGCATTCAATGATGTTATGGTTTGTGTGTGTGTGTGTGTGTGTGTGTGTGTGTGTGTGTGTGCATGTGTCACTGTATCTGTTCAGTCAGACAGGAGCATCTGGAAGTGGCAGTGGTAGTGGTCTGTGTCAAGATTACTAACATAACTGTCAAAGCAATGTGCTAGAGAACGGGAAGGAAAGACGAGAAAGGGCAAGAAAATGGCCCATGTGACCTTTGAATGCAAAATGGCAATATCCATGTACTGGCAGCCAAATTGACACTTGGTAGTGACCTCCATCTAAACCATCTAAATTATTACTTATCCCATTTCTTCCACAGAGCAAAACATTGGAACATTGGTAATTGTGAGTTAAAGTAAGAAATAAAAAATTAAAAATAAAGTAGGCTATACAGTCACATTGTAAGAAATAAATATATTATAGATGTCTTTACTGTCATTTTGGTCAATGTGCGTTCTTGCTGAATAAAATTATTAATTTCTTCTCATTTCTTCAATATAATATAAAAACATTATATTGACCCTAAACTTTTGGTAGTATTTGTGATTTGTGATCGCAACTGTGATTTCATAGATCACGACTGCAAGACAGAAAGTCAAAATTAAGAAAAATAAAATTGCAGTTAAGGTTTCCATACAATATAGACTTGTTTTATTTCTATGCGTCTTTGATCGCATGTGAACTGTGGAATTGTTGCCTGGTAATAAGGAGAAGAAGAAGCCATTTTTTGTAAGTGGAAAATCTCCCTTTGTGAGTGACACACAGATACTGTACACACAAACGAGTAGCTAAGTGACACAGGAGCAGTCTAGTCAGCTCAAGTGTTTTGTTATTATTTTAATTAGGGTATGTGCTCATGTCAGACCAATAAAGGGAGAAAGACAAGGAGAGATTGACAGAGAAGGAATAGGAAAACAGTAGCATAAAGCAGATGATGAAAAATTCATTAACTTCATTCATTCATTAACTTCACATGATCAGCTCTATCTCTATTTTCTCCTTCCCCCTGGCTAAGTGTTTTAATGACAACAACTACTCAAATGATCCATGACTAGGATGACAGGGCAGTCTGAGTGATAAATTGTATGGTTGTCTTGTGTTAGATTGTCACTTAAGTAACGATTACACACACTACAGAAGGAAAAAAGTAAATCATATTTAGTAAGTAATTGTTCAAAAACTAACAATTTGATTTGGTGAGGTTGGTAATTTATGTAGTCAACTTCAAATATATTTCTACTTTTTTTTTAAATAAACCCCTTTCAGACAAATGTCTCCAGCATTTGCATCATGTATCATGCTGTTTTTTGAGTGTCCTACCAAAAACTTTTTTTTAAACCGTTTGTAGAGTTTAAAATAGTCTAACCCTTAAAAACCCTTATTGAGGTCAGGTAAATATGCAGGGTTTCTTAAGGTGGACTAAATGTTCAACCAACCCACTGACTGGTCGATTCTGAAAATCACACCATGACCACCAATCTATAAAATGACGTCAGTATTTTGGCAAGTACTGCATATCATGCAGTGGAATATGTCTGGGGACAAATATCCTTATTAAATGAGTAACAGTACTTAAGGGCTCTTTAACTAATGGGTCCCCCTTGCAAAATACCATTTTTATTGTATTCACACATGCACTAATTCTTCAAAGGGAAAGCAGAGGGCATGAATCCATTTCATTGAAAACCTCAAAACAGAACAGTAATCATTCAGAAGTGAAGTATAATTATAGTGATTTTGCACTGCAGCCATGTAACATCTATTACCTGGAAATACAAGCTAAAATCACAATAAAATCACAGTCGCTGGTCTTAGGATTAGAGAAGCTAAGAAACTTAAGCGATTGTTCTTAAGCCTATAATAATTGTAGTTCTGGTGGACCTTGATAAGATGCCTGTACCATAATTATATGTTAGTGGGATGTTAGAAACAAGGCGGATGCTATTATAGTGGAAAGCTACTCGTGCTCTTGTTGTAACACACAATGTAATGCATGACCTCAATGCTGATCCACACTATGACTGCCAATCAATACTTACCGATCAAATATACACATAAGCCTCAAGCAAAATACACAACAGAGCATCATTTGCACAACAGTGAATATAGATCATTTTAAATCCATTGGGTTCATTTCACAAAGCTTTTCTTGAATCTGTTATTATTGTACTGCACAGCCTGTGAGAACATTTTGCTCTGTTTGGCTATATTTTTGATGCAGGAAATGTTCAACAGGGTTTATATGAATTATAGGTTTGTGTTCCTGCAGAAGAAAGCCGTGAAAACACACTGATGAATCATCTTTGTCATGGAAAGAGAGCAGCATCCCAGTGGGATATCACACACACACACACACACACGCACACACAAATGTAAAGAAGGAAGTGAGTAATAGGAAGCCTAATAAGTATGTGGTCTTTGGCTGTTTGGAGGTAGTGGGTTACAGTACCTTTATTAACAGGCAACCACAAAGTCAGGTAAGATCTTATATGCAACTTTGATTTAATGTATTAATTTTGCCACTGTGCATCTATTTTGCATACAGTTGTAACTAAACTGTCACAGGATTATGCGATATTCATGTACTAAGGGTCAAGCAGTTCATGTGCTAAATAAATTATGTATAGTCTAAAGAAAATATTTTAATACTTATTAGAGTACTTTTTATATTTGATGAAAGGTATGCAAAGTGAATTGTTTTAATTTGGTAATATTTTAAGATACATTTTTTGATAATTAGAGATTAAGTAGACGGGTGAAATGATGGAAAAGAAAATCTAATCTTCTTTAATCTTTTGATTAAGATCTTTTTATCATGAGTCCTAACCTAATTACCCTTAAAAATTAAACTAAGCAGCAAAAACCTTCTTAAACAGCACTTTAATTAATAGGGTCAGAAAACAAATTATGACTATGCAATAATAATAATAATAATAATAATAACAACATGACAAATATTTATATTTACGCATTTATTTCCTATATTATTCCTATATTTCCTACATTATTATAACACTTTTATAAATAAATTGTTAAAAAAATTATGATTTTACCCCTTAAAGCTTGATAAGAAAGCATCCACTGTTTAGAATAACACAGCAAATGTCAGTTTATGCATGCCCAGCCCCTATAATAACTCATAAGTCTGTCTTTCCCTAACACACATTCATCATCTCAGACAGGTCCCTCATTTGAAATGCAGTTGAATTCAAATCTGAGTTCACTGTGTGTATGTTGAGGTGTGTTTACTTTGTGGGGACCAAATGTCCCCACAAATACAGTGAAACATAAAGTAAAATTACAACGAAACAGGTGAATACATTGTAAATAATATCTGAAATAATATGTAGAAATGAAAGGTTTCCGCGAGTATTAGGTTGAGGGGATAAAAAAAGATGTCATTAGCTCATTATAAAAGAAGTCAATGGAAATTCCCCTCAGTGACAGAAAAACTAACTTTTGTGCGCCATCCTCAAAATGGAAAAAAACAAAACAAAATAAAAAATGCAGTTTTAAACGGGGAAAAGATTAGGGTTAGTAAGACTATGGTACTGTATGTACTTATTTACACTCTCATTAAAAACAAGTAAACATGTTTTACAGAGGCCTGATGAGGAAGCTGTGGTGGACCATGGTGGCACCAGCTCAGTTCTGAATATCCATTATGAGAAAGAAGAGCTAGAGGGTTAGTATGCAACCACAACACTTACTCAGTCATTCATGTGATACAGTCAACAGCTCAATACAGTCATATTAATTGGAAAATCACATTGAATCTCACCAGCTATCTTTTTTCTCTCAGGTCACAGGACTCTGTTTGTGGGTGTGCGGATGCCCATGGGCAGACAGTCTCATCGTCATCACCGGCAGCACAGCTCCAAACACCGCAGGAGAGCTGAGAGGATGCGGGCTGGAAGTGTGGCTCAAGAAGACATGAACACAGAAAGTACCGCAACATCACACGGTGAGAACGACAACAGCAGTAACAAGTCGAGCAAACGTTTTGTAGCTTCATTCACAGGAAGGTGAATCTGGAGAATTATATCAAGGATTCAAAAGTAACGCTCGCGAAAGCGCCACATTCAAATGCGCCACAACTGTGACCATGTCATATTACTTTTATAAAACAAATAAGTGAGAAATAAGGTTATTAAAAATTTGTATAATTAAACACAACATTCCCAGTTACTACTTTATCTACTTCTGCTCCCCAGACGAAAATTTACCGTTGGGCGTATCCAAGCAACACACGGTGGCAGCACTTATGAATGAAATTGTGTTTTGAACTACTCGGGTTAGTGAATGATTTAGTGATTCATAGTATCGTTATTTTCCTAAACGATTCAGTGCGTTGAATGATTCGGGTGATTGAATGATTCAAATGAAAAAGACATTCTCTTGTCGCCACCTACTGTCATAACGATGTAACCTCGAGAGAGAGAGACACTGAAAATCCACAATGCTAATAAAAGAGACTGATAGACAAATAGTAAAGGTTAAGCTTTACAAAGCACAAAGTCTTTCCTTTCAGCTGTTTTATAAAAAGATTCATTACTCAAAGCTTTTAAACACAGTGTATGCTGCGGCCATCAGGTGGTCAAAATAATGAACATCTAATTTTTTTAAAGAAATAAAAGTGGTCAAAGTGATCTTTTTTTTCTGTGTACTGGAAGTAAAATAAATGAAAAAAAATAAAAAATAAATAAAATCTGCAGTCTATTTTAACCATGCCCCAGTTGTGGCTCCTCATAGTCAAATGAATGCATATATGCATATATAAATTCAGGTATTTATTGTTAGAAAGGAATTAGAGTAAGGAAAACTGCACTAAGGTTCACTCCTTGTGATCCAACTGAAGCAGTCTTGTGGTTCTAAGACGAACAAAGCTTATATCAGTGTTTCACTGTGAAATGTGTCTGTTTTTTTGAAACATGCTTCTGAGCTTGGGTATCAAATGAAAAATTACTACTTTACTAACATTACATAAAGACTATCTGAAATGTGCAAACACAAACAAGCAGAGTGATACAAATAGTAAAAATTACTAAAATATTATTGGACAATATTACTCTTGCATATAAACATATATCGGTTGCATATTCTTTCCTTCAAAACAATCTCTCAAAGGTAATTAATAAATCTATATAAATATAAAATAGCCCTACTTCGTATGTGGTTTGGGCCTGAATGTTATTTATCGGTGATAAAATCCTGCAGTTTGGTGAAAAAAGCACACTTTGGACCCTTATTACATTTTCTCAACATTGTGCCCTTGAGACCACAAAACCTAAAAACATAAACTCAGATTTATGATAACAAACACTGAAAATTGCTCGGATGAGACTTTTGTTTACTGTGCTTCCTTCCTCTACTTCCTCTGTCACAGTGAAAATTAATTTTTCAAATATCCTCTTCTCGGTGTCTCTCATTCTTCCTATCTCTTTTTCTCAGATACTCCATCCCAGAGGGTTCAGTTTATTCTGGGCACCGAAGAAGATGAGGAGCATGCAGCACATGACCTCTTCACAGAACTTGACGAAATCTGTGTTAAAGAAGGCAAAGATGCAGAGTGGAAGGAAACTGCGAGGTATGCACATGTCCTGCAACATGATATTCAGGAGTTTTGAATCTTTTAGATGCAACAACTGCCAAATATGATCATTCTTGTGCAAAACACAGCTGTATTTTCATGTAAAGAACCAATTTATTATGTAAAAAAAATTCTAATATGTGTAAAATGTTATTTGGAAAATGTTTAGTCTCTGTTATGTTACATTATTATGTTTTTCCTGCTAAATAGTATTGTACTGTTATATGTATTATCATTAAGTTATTTATTTAAAATATTTATTTTAATATTTTTTTATAAAGAAAAACAAATCTGCTTGTAATTATTTGTTATTATTTATTGATATTTTATTTATATGATTTATTTTTAGATTTTTTTTACACTGTTCTTCTCTAAACATTTCCACAGACCACTTAGTTCTCCCTTGTGGCCCCCTGAAGGTTCCCAGACCCCAGTTTAAAACTTCTTGGTTATCAAACAACCCTCTGTTGCCTTCTGAGCGTTGAAGCAAGAGACTGTCTATGTGACTCTTTGTTCTTTAATACTTCTCAGGTGGTTAAAGTTTGAGGAGGATGTGGAAGATGGAGGGGAAAGGTGGAGTAAGCCGTACGTAGCTACACTCTCTCTCCATAGTCTGTTTGAGCTACGGAGTTGTATCATTAATGGAACAGTCCTGTTGGACATAAATGCCAGCTGCATTGAGGAAATTGCAGGTCAGTCAGAAATCAATTTGTATAACACTCTACATGTTTATCTGCAAAAGGACAAATTTTAACACTAAAAAATGACAAACTACACCTTACTGTATCAGATTCTGAAAATGTCAGTGTATGAAGTGCTTACTAAACCTGAATTTAGCTTAACAGTCTGACCACAATCAGTCTGAGCCTGACCTCAAGTTTATATTTATTCATTGAGTGCATGACTTTAGTGGGGAATAGTACAGCAGTAGCAAGTGTGTGTTCCGATCCTGCAGTGTATTAGGCTCACCTGTAACCTCACACATACTGTAACATCACACTCCCACTCATCTTGGTGATAGTCACATGCAAACACTCACACCCACACCCATACCCATGTCACGTTAAAGAGTAGGAAGGAAACATTTAAATTAAAAGTGCATTTAATGGTGAAGTGTTTTTCAGAGTTGAAATCTCCTTTAATGTGAAGAGACAAATATAATAACACCATTTGTAGGTTTACTTTTTTGAAGAGTTGAAGATTTGTGGCTGTTCTTTCAAAATTGTGTATGCTTGAGTGGCTCAAAATGTCCAGTAGCATGAGCTTGGACCAGGACTACCTGTTTGGAAACAGTAGTAATTATTGCAATACTGTTTAATGGCCACTAGTGGCACAATTATGCATATATAATACAAATACATATATATAAAGTATGAGAACTGTAGAGAGGATGTCAATAGGCCACAAAACAAAGCCAAAACAGACATTTCAGGCAATTTAGAAAAGCTGGCCAGGACATGTCCGGGAAAAAGAGAACATATGGTCACCCTACATCTATGCTGGTTATAACCCTGCAAGTTTTTATACATAATTCATGCCATGTGTGTTTAACAACTCAAGAACAAGATTAATGCTGGGAGACCAAGGGAGATTAATTATACTGTAAAGGTTGGAAGAGAGGGAAAGAGCGAGTTCTGCAGATTAACAGTGCTGCATCAGCTCTGACTGGAATTGTGTGAGGTTTTAAAGAGAAGGAGAAAGTGAGAGGCTGAGAAAATACTGCATTGTTTAACATGCTGGAATAGAACATATTCAGATCTAACTATGAGGCTGATCATCATTGTCATACAGTTTAATCAATAAAAACAATAAAAGGACATTGTCCCTTTAAATTATACATGATTGTCTTTCAAAAGTCGATTGTGTTTGGTTTGTATTCACATGTGTATATATATATAATTTGTTGTGTGTAGATTTGGTGCTTGACCATCAGGAGGCAGCTCATGAACTGGATGACAGTGTGAGAATGAAGGTTCGAGAGGCACTTCTGAAGAGGCATCACCACCAGAGTGACAAGAAGAGGAACAACCTGCTGCCCATGGTCAAGTCCCTTACTGACTCAGGCAGGAGACAGAGTGAACCTCATCATATGGACAAGTCGGGTGAGCTAAACTGCACATTTTACATGTGCATCATGAAGAAATATTATTGGTTAAATACAACTTAAGCCCTGTAGATGTAATTACATAATGTTGATTTTGATATGATTTGTCAACGCTGTGCTTACAGTAATGCATTTACAATGTAAATCTATGGAGCGATTGTTCCAAAATATATCAAAGGATTCTGTAAACAGAATTTTCTAATTCAGTCAGTAAAGTTGTCTAAATCATTGTTTTGAAGTTTGACTACTTCTGGTCATGCATTACTGACATAATTTCTTTGGGTGGAGTGCTATGCTCCATAAAGGGTTTTACAGATTACATCACATCCTGAGTGGTATTCTTGTGGGTATAATATGAAAATTTACTGGTTTACTGGGTTTGCATGGTCATGGTTGCAGATGAAAAAGTGGATATAACTTGGCTGATAAGTGATTCTACCATATCAGTCTCATGCTAACACCTGTTTTATGCTTAACTTCAAAATAATTTATTTCATTCTAATAAAAGATATTAGTAATATCAGTATCAGTAATATACATATACATACAGCTTTATTTTGGTACTATACTTCAACCCGAATTCTGGAAATGTTGGGACGTTTTTTAAATTTGAATAAAATGAAAACTAAAAGACTTTCAAATCACATGAGCCAATATTTGATTCACAATAGAACATACAGAACATATCAAATGTTTAAACTGAGAAATTTGACACTTTTATCTACTAAATGAGCTCATTTCAAATTTGATGCCTGCTACAGGTCTCAAGAAAGTTGGCACGGGGCAATAAAGGGCTGAAAAAGCAAGAAATTTTGAAAAGATTCAGCTGGGAGAACATCTAGCAACTAATTAAGTTAACTGACATCAGGTCTGTAACATGATTAGCTATAAAAGGGATGTCTTAGAGAGTCAGAGTCTCTCCAATCTGTGAAAGAGTGCGTAAAAAGATTGTGGAATACTTTAAAAGCAACATTCCTCAACGTCAAATTGCAAAGGCTTTGCAAATCTCATCATCTACAGTGCATAAAATCATCAAAAGATTCAGAGAAACTGGAGAAATCTCTGTG
>JAFVLL020044426.1:0-39409 GCA_021397915.2 Tor tambroides | reverse complement strand
AAATGGACGGTTTTTGTCCAAAGGACTGATTACATGTACCTGACAAATATTAATTGAAGTCTAAACAGCAACTTGATCAACTTTAACATCTTTAAATTTTAGTGTATGATTTCTGCCTCACTAGCGCCACCACATGCAATTGCAAAACTGATGGTTTTCGAACATGTTTCCTTAAGATTTCCTGGTAAAAAGGGATTTTCTGCATGTCACTTTTATTGTTTATTTAAAAATATTCTATTCTAAAACTATTAAAATGGGGGTTTTTTTTCTCTCTCTCAATTCAGATGAAGCTTAAATAAAATATAAATTATAAATATTAGGTGAAAAACAAGCAAACAAATAAACTTTGCCTTGGCAACTAACTGAAATAATAAAAAAGTATTTAAGTGAAATTATTAAATTACTAAAACTGAAATAAAAACAAATTAAAGCTAAACAAAAATGTTTGTTAAATAAGACAAAAGCATATAACAAAATGACTAAAACTTACACTAAAATTAATTAAAATTGAAAATATAACAAAAGCCTTGAAAGAATAGAAGTGCAAAATATTAATAAATGCTAATAATAATAAACAAAAATGCTAAAACAACAATATTTTGAAGCAAAATATGCTTCACCATTTTTAAGAAATAATTATTATTTGGAATATTATTCAATTAATTCAGAATTATTGAAAAAAAAATATTATTTGAATTTCAGCTTTTATTTGTTTATTTATTATAATATTTATATATACATTAGATTATATATTAGAGGTGTATTTAATTCAATGTCTGTATGAATTGCATTTTTAATGCATTTTTGAATCAGTTAATAAATGTATTAAATGAGCCTCACATCTTTGACCCGAACACAGAAAGAGAAGTGAAGAAGGTCTTTTGAGCGGGATGGGCGCATTTCACTGGTTCAACATTTAATGAATTAGTTTTGAGTTAAAGGGAATGTTCAATAGATGATCATTTCTGACTGTCTGTCGAGACGAGATGTAACCGAGCAAATACATGTGCTTTGACATTTTACATGAACGTACCAGTAAAAATATACTGATTAAAAGAATGGTGCTATTTTTTACAATACTCAGAGGTATGCACCTAATGCCTTATCTCTAGTTATTTTATTCTTCTTTTATTAAAATGATTTTCCATATCATTCGAAAAAACATTTTTTAACATATATTATAGGCTATATATATATCTCTCAAGTTTATTATCAATATCATTGATGAATATCTATTTATCGCCCAGCCTTCGGTGGATGTAGTTTGTTGGGTTTGCACTGGGACGGTGTGTTTCTGAGCTGGTCGATTTCCTCTTTTTCTCTCTCTCTCTCTCTCTCTCTCTCTCTCTCACTCTCTCACACACACACTCACACACACACACACACGCTTTGGGCTCTTGATAAAGGCAGCGTCCTTCCATGATCTCTGATTTCTGGCGCACACACTTGCAAATCCTCCAGGAACGGTTTTCCAAAGGCATGGATTGAAATCAAGTGGGGGAAGGGCAGCAAAGAAAGGAAGAAAATCTGAAACGAGAGAGTAAGAAAGAGAATAACAGACTGCCAGAGAGAGAGAGAGAGAGAGGTCGGACACACAGAGACGTATGCATTATTTATTAGCAGTATGGTCAATGGGGAAAAAAAGAGGAAGATTAGCCGAGAAACAAGCAAGCCGGATCTGCCCTTCCTCTCACACACACACACTCACTCACTCACACACACACTTTCCTCTGCATCCCATCGTCCTCGTCACCAGAGCTGTGAAGCTGCTTTAAAAATGTAGTTTATCAAAATACATCATTTAATATAGTTTAAGCAAAACACTACAGGTGATTAGGGTAAAAATTAACTAATAGACATCATACTTCAATTGATCGATTGCGTGAAGAATTGCAAACATTTTTTAGTATAACTAAGATTTCTGAAATGTTTGTTTAAATATATAAATGAAGCATTGTATAATTACATATGTATTAATGTGCATACATTTCCAGAAGATTAATCTGAACATTGGATAAATCCTGGTTTAAAATTCCTGTTAGATTTTGTTGACATTTTCACCATGTTTAAGGAGTAAACTGTTATATAAATCAGTGTGAATAATATATGAACAAACTGAATAAAAGCCTTCTGAAGATAGATAGGAATAAAACTGTAAAGTTTGGTGTCTGTAAGTGCTGCTGAAGTGGAGAAAGAAACTCATTTTTAGAAAACAACCTTTAAAGGCATGAATTGTAATTTAAATAAACAGACACAAATAGATGGAGTGTCATAAAGTAAACACTTAAATTTGTATTTTGGATGTTTTCTTTCCATTAGCCTGAAACAACACATTATGGGGGAAAAAACTAACACTAGCTTCTCTATTCTTTTTGTATTCTATCTATTTGTTTTCTTTTTATTTATTGTACAATTAGCAAAAGAAAAAAAGGCCTCTAACACAGGCTTGCTCTATTCTTTTTTTGTTCTATCTGTTTTTGTTTTATTATATAATTTTAAAAAAAACTTGCTATATGTACCGTGTTAAGCTAACTGAGACTTGTTATAGCACTTGCGTATCATTGCTCTTTTGTTGATTTTGATTGCTTCCATTGTCCTCATTTGTAAGCCACTTGGATAAAAGCGTCTGCTAAATGACTAAATGTAATGTAAATGTATGGAAAGCCAAACAGCCCAAAATCTCAAAATTGACCAGCGCATGAAAATCAATGTTTTGCCTGTGGTGTCTCGTCTTAAACTACAGTTCCTAAAAGTGCACATCAGGACTGATGTTGAAGATTTTTGTCTCTCTTTTTTTGCAGGTTGGCGCTGTCAGCCGTCAAGATGGAAAAAGGATAAAGAGGAGAACGAGACGGGAACGGCTCTTCATGTTTATTTAAACGATTTCATTTCTGGCTGGTTTGACCTTCCATGTGGGACTGAGAGCAATTCAGTCAAATCTGAGTTTTACCATCAGGAATGTCGTGTAACATTCCCACATCGACGGCATGCGAACGACGTCCTGACTTCAAAAGGCAATTAATACAAACTGTTTGTGTATGTAGCTACCTATATACGAATGTTTGTACAGTTAAATACGTGTCTATCTAAGAGAACAAACCAAATGCCCTCCCGCGCACAATCAAGCATTATCGAGACCAAGCTGGCATTTCGCATTTCCTGCAATCTTCCACATTGTTGGCTATGGTACGGTCCAGCTGCGCTCCCAATAACAATGACAATAATTCCCACAATAATAACTAGGGATGCACCGATATATCAGCCGATAATTATCTGCACTATCAGCCATCGACCGATTATTTAAGAATAGCCCATTTCCTGTCAATCAAAAGGGGTCGGAAAAACATGTCAGACAGCAACTTGTCTTGTGTTAAATTTAGGGCTGTCAATGTTAAAGCAATAATAATGCATTAACGCAGCGCTGTTGAATCAGCAGCCCTATAAATCACCCATAGTTCAATCCAGGGTTGCCAGATCCAGTTTCCATTTCGCAGAACATTATTTATATTGCGCCTCCTATCCAATAATCTCAAAGATCTTTGTGCTTTGTTACTTCTGATTTCAAATCATGTACATTTTATTACTAAATTCAAACAATAAATGCCGTTTTGTTGCTCTTAAATGTGGCGTGACGTATTGCTGTAGTTCTTAAGTTTAAGGGGCAGTGCCGAGTCTTTTTTTTTTTTTTTTTTGCACGAAATTAAAATGAATGAACATCTGAAGGTGTTGAAAGATACAGTACAACCTACCAAAATGTATCATGTCTCATGTAATCACTCAATCAGCGTTTTAACCGAAAGAAAAACATAAAATTAAACAGGTTATGAACAATGTCACTTAATGTTGCATTTACCTCTGGAAAGTTAAACACTAGAGGGAGCTTATTTACTGTTAATTATATGTTTGAATAAATCTTTCATGAAGACAAGTTTTTATGAAAATTACCTTACATTGTATACAAACGTTTTTAATTTGAGTGTGATGATTATATCTGAAAATAATTGGCATTGAATATAGTTTTGTTGTTAATTTTAATCTCTAATATGATGTACCAAATGAAAGGCTCCCTGTATAGTTTATAGCATTAGTTTTTTCCTTAAGAAAACTAAACTGTCGGTATTGGCATATATTCTGAATAATCGGCAGTCAGTTTCAGCAGATATCATTCTGAATAAACCATATCGGCAGATATCATTCCAAATAATCGGTATAGGCAGATACCATTCTGAATAATCGTATCGGTATCAGCAGATAGCATTCTTAATAATCGGTTATTGGTATTGGTATCGGCAGATATCATTCTGAATAATCGGTTATCGGTAAACACCAATATCATTCCGAATTATCAGCTATCATTATTGGTATCAGCAGATATCATTCTGAATAATCGGCTATCAGTATCTGCTGATATCTTTCAGAAAAATCGGCTATCGGTATTGGTATCAGCAGATATCATTCCAAATAATCAGTATAGGCAGATATCATTCTAAATAATCGGTTATTGGTATTGGTATCGGCAGATATCATTCTGAATTATCGGTTATCGGTAAACACCAATATCATTCCGAATTATCAGCTATCATTATTGGTATCAGCAGATATCATTCTGAATAATCGGCTATCAGTATCTGCTGATATCTTTCAGAAAAATCGGCTATCGGTATTGGTATCGGCAGATATCATTCCAAATAATCGGTATAGGCAGATATCATTCTGAATAATCGGCTATCGGTATTGGTATCGGCAGATATCATTCCAAATAATCCGTATAGGCAGATATCATTCTGAATAATCAGATATTGGTATTTGTATCGGCAGATATCATTCTGAATAATCGGTTATCGGTATACACAGATATCATTCTGAATAATCAGTTATCGTTATTGTATCAGCAGATATCATTCTGATTAATGGGCTATCAGTATCTGCAGATATCATTCTGAATAATCATTATCGATATCGGCAGATATTCTGAATAATCGGCTATTGTATCAGCTAAGAAATTTAGTATCGGTGCATCCCTAGTAATAACGATAATCGCACTGACGATGCAGTTGCAACCTGATGGTGCACATTCACTCACTGCAGGGACTGCGCTAAAGCAATGAACACCATCACTAACGGCAGATAACTGCGAGTCTCGTGTACGTCTGTGTGCGTTTATATGTGCGTTGAGTGTTAAATACAGGCAATACGCTTGCACTGGTGCTACTGTGCATGAGAAAGAAATTCACTCGTCCACGTTTGGAAATGAATCTGTTCCATCCGAAGGCCCATGACAATCTTAACGAATTGCACTCACTAACTGATCATTTTAACGCCCTAAACTTTACTTTGAACTGTTAGAGGATGTTCACACAGGACATTCTGTTTTTTTATTTAAATTGTCTGTCTGTGCTAGATGGACATCTCTGTATCTTGTATGTGCGCTGCATTTTGCAGATGCTTTTATCCAACTTAAAGTACATTGCATTCAAAGTATACATTTGACACATTGTACACATTCATTTGTAGATTTGTACTCATTCATGCATTAACTGAGATTCGAACCCATGACCTTGTCATTGTTTGCACTACTATTTAAGCTACAGGACGACTTTAGATTCTCTGCATTAGATTCAATACAATTCACAAAAAAAAAATTACTCTGAAAAACAAAATCAGGTAAAAACAGTAATCCTTTAAAATTAAGTTCTCATACATTATGAAAAAGCTCACAAGAACATATGATTGTTTTTTTTTGTATTTACACTTAAAATTTTATGTATTTTCTATTTAAAGTTTTTGTATTGTTGTGTATGCTTTACTAAATCTCAGATTTTAGAAGCATGCCACTTCCAACAGCAGGATCATGGGTTCGATTGCCAGCAAAAGTCATATACATGAACTAATAAAAATGTACGCCTTCAATGCAGCGTACGTTTCTTCAAGTAAAAGCATCTGCCAAATGCATAATAAATGCAAATACCAAACAAAATACAGATTTATTTTTATTTTGGGTCTGAGCACCTGCTTTTAACCATGATTAAAATTTAAATGGGTAAAATTGAAAAGTTTAATTTGAAACAGAAAAAATTTGTACAAATTCCACAACACACCAGTGTCAAAACTTTGCATGCATGTTCATGACCCTAAATGAGAAAAAAATCAGTTTCAAGAAAAGTAGGTTAACTGGTAACATAATATAAGGGTAAAAACAAAGCTGTTTATGAATAGAAGAATGCATTATGTGTGAACAGTCCTTTAGCATTTCAAACTGAAGTGTTGTTGATGAAGCTCTAACGCATTTCTCAAACATCTTTTTGAGATGGAGTTTGATCTGAAGAACCTTCCCAAAGTGCACTACTCTCCCGGCCTGTGTATCTGAATACTAATACTGCTCTTCCTGTTCATGTCCGTCCATTTGGTGTCTGTACAACAGACGTTCAACATAATAATATAATCTCCATTTGGGTATGGTATTTTCTCTTTCTGTCAGTTTGTTATAAAATATCAATAAATTTTGCTTTCTAAAAGTGCAAGAGCTAATTGAACAATAGCAATGATTGGCTCTGCACTGTTAACATGGATCGAGTAAAGAAGTAAAATGAGTTCAGATTTGTACAGTAACACACCTGTTTAGCAACAGATTATTTAATAAAACAGAAGCGAATGGAATGTGTACAAACGTGCATGACGTCCAGTGATATATCACGCCTTTGCAGTTATTATACGGTACAAATCCAGACATGATACATTTTTTTTTAATTATTCATATTTGTGCTAAATTATCTTCTTGATTCAGCTTAAGTCATAATGGTGTTACTAACAGTCAGAGGACTAGTTAAAGAGCAATGATGTTTATGGGCTTTAAAAGGTCAACGCTTACTGCGAATGCACTTTTCAACATGTTTGCGCAACATTCCAGCTTACAAGGTCGTGTTTTGCACCTGCAAATTCGGTCAGGCCACGTACACACCGCAATAACCTGATTATCACTCGTAATCCTGAATTTGAGCAACATTTTGGCGTCTCATAAACTAGAAACATGAGTATTAACAGACTAACCTGTTTGTGTTTGCTGCTTCGGACAAAAGAAATGTTAACAAATAAAGACATTAATGTAGTTTAGCACCCAAGTCACTAAAGGAATAATGCAGATTAAATAACAGGAAACATGCACTAAAATATGGTGCACAAAAGTGGTGCAAATCAGTGAATTCAATGCTCTAAAACACACAAAAAGTATTTTTCTTGTTTTCCAGTGTAAATGTTCTTAACATTCTTAAATCAAGATACATTTATTTGAGGTGCATAAAAATATGATATTAAATATTGTTTTCTGAAAAAAATATCAAAATGGTTTTTGCTTAAAACAAGAAACAAATGTCAATGAGGTCAGAAAAATAAACTTGTTTACCCTTTGAATTAAGTTTTAATTTTTCTTGCCTCATTGGTAGGTATTTTTATGTAAGCTTGTTTCCACAACGGGATAAAAAAAAATAAAACAGGCAATTAAAAGATAGAAACTATAATAGTATAAATTAAAATATAAAAGTCAGAATTGTGAGTTTATATCTGGCAATTTTGACTTTTTATCAGAATTGGCAGAAAATTGAGATAAAAATGTGCAATTACCTTTTTTTATGTTTTTATTCTATGATGGAAACAAGCTCCCATATTTTTTATTTTTTTCTTGTTTTAAGTATGAGCTTAATTTTGATTAATTTTTCAGAAAACAAAACTTTATCTTAGTAGTTTGATTCTTTTACTCTACTGGAAAACAAGATAAAAATACTGAGGAAGAGATGGATTATTTTGCTATGTTGATGAAGAGGAGTGACACCCGTATCAATCTGCAGTGTGAATGTGGCCTTTATTCAACAAACTATACATATTCTCAGAAATGAAGAGACTGTTTAAATGTTGCGACTACAAAGAGAGCTGCGATTCTGTTGGAACACAGTGTGACTGAGCTGCATTAATGCCTCCAAACCTGCTGCGGCATTAAAGGACTCCAGCCAGTATTAGCAGCCCGATTATTATTTCCATGCGACCTGCTTGAAACATGTAAGAGCTCCTCCTGCCTTTGTGGCGGTCGCAGCTTTACATGCGACGTGCTGTATTTTATCGCCACTTTAATGTGTGCAGAGTCTCCTTTTTTGCGAGAAAAAGGAATGGAGAAAAGTAATAATAAACAATTCTTGCACATTTAGCACTGTGACAAACACACAATAAAGAAAAGACATCTTGTTTGCATAATCATTTGCGCTTGCTTCAAAGTTGTTTATTTATGGAAGACCGTTTCCGCCACTGAGTAAAAAATAAAACAAGGTAATTGCGACTTTTTATCTCACAATTCTGACTTTTTTTTTTTTTTGCAACTACAAGTTGTCGCAATTGACGTTTTTCTCAGAATTGCAAGATATAAACTAAATTGTAAGAAAATAGTCTCTTTTCCCTCAGACTTTATTACACACAATTGCGAGTTTATATCTCACAATTTTTTTCTCGCAATTCTGACTTTTCTCATAATTGTGAGAGATAAACTCGCAATTGCAAGTCATAAAGTCCATTTCTGAGGGAAAAAGCTATTTTCTTAAATTGCGAGTTTATAGCTCGCAGTTATGACTTTATAACTCGCAATTGCGATTTTATATCTCGCAATTCTTAGAAAAAAGTCAGAATTGTGAGTATATATCAATTTATGACTTTATTTCTCAGAATTGCGAGTTTAAATCTCCCAATGCTGACTTTTTAATCGCAATTCTTGACTTTATAACATGCAGTTGTGAGTTTCTACCATGCAATTCTGAGAAAAAAACAATTGCGAGTTTATATGTCACAATTATAAGACTTTATGCCAGTTTTAATCTTGCAATTCTGACTTTTGTCTTGCAATTGCGAGTTTAAATCACAATTCTGAGAAAAAATTGAACTTCGAGGAAAAAAGTCACGATTACTTTTTATTTAACAATTTTTATTCAGTGGCAGAAAGGGGCTTCTATAGTAAATAAATCGATATATAAATGTAAATCATGAAAAGGGAACAGCTTTAGATTCCCGGTTTGCTCTGCTATGGAATGTGCTGTCAATACCTGTTATTCTCAATTCATCTGTGAATATTTAATCTTTTTGTAATCTTTGTTATATACTAGGCTGTATATACAGTATATATAAGGAGGTTCATATCCGTATATTCTCGTTGGGAAACAGGCGTGGAGGTTGAACATGCATCCGCTTTGCTGAACACTGAATCTGTGTTTTCGCTTCACTTGCCTATATCTATTTTTCTTTTTTGTAAGATGCACTGAAATAATGCAGGCTTTTGACGAGGAACCTAGACGTGTAACTGGTCACTTTATAACGAACGAAACTTAGACTATATTAGAGTAGGAATTGCATTTTATGTTAGAAACCTGTATGTAATGTTATTATGGAAGATGTAATGTCCTTCTGTAAATGTTGTTTATTGTTGTTTTACTGGAAATAAAGTTTATTAATGCTTCAAAACAACCACTGTTTTCACTATTGATGATTTGGCAATAGCATGTGACTAATATTAAACTTTCTTCACAAACTGAGATTAAAAGTTATGATATTTTTGCACATTTTTTAGTGGCATTGATGGTTTCACAAAGAGCTTCTAAAATCAGTGAAATCTTTCCATTGCACAAAAGGGTCTTTTTATAAAGTAAAAAGGTCTTAAAATGTCCTTCACAATGGTTCTCTTTTAGGAACTGTTCACTGAAAGGTTCTTTGAGGAACCAAAAATGGTTCTTCTATGGCATTGCTGCAAAAACTTTTGCAACCTTTATTTTTAAGAGTCTAAAAGCCACAAATCTGGGCGATTTCAATTTACGTAATGGGAAATTGTCAAATTCCCTGCATGACACATTATCAGTTTATGTGCATGTTTTACACGTCATCTCTTTCTGGTTTGGCCAGTCCCGTCTATCCCAGAATTACTCAGATCTGAGATTTTATCAAGTGTTTTATGATCTGAGAAACACAACACACAATTCTCCATGTAACACACAAGTATCTTGAATTCCTTTTTCAAACACAAGCATTTAAAATGCCACAATAATTCATCACTAACTCCTCACATGTGCTTTACTCAACACCAACTAATCATGGCTTTAGAATAGGCCTATGAATAAGCCACAGGTCAAGATATTTATTTTTCTCAGTCGCTTCTTGATGCATCTCTCAGATCAAAAATTAAATTCTCAAAACTACTTATTCAACCTCCACATCATCTAGTCACTTGTGCACATCATAAAAGCAGTTTCTCGTTCTTTTGAACAAGTTGTGATTGCTTTCATGCAATGGACATTTGTCTGTGGTTTCCTACATTATCAGTTGCTAATGTCATGTTGCTCAAAATGTATTATATAGTTCTCTGTGCACTACTGTGAATCATATCCAGTCTCTTTCAATCAATATCCCACGTACAGTAATGTGTAAATTTGTACTTGTTGAAATGGATATATGGCATACATAAGAAGCACAGCCTTCTGCATTTCATTACAGTAAATGTCATCCAAACTGTTTCCATAGTTTACATCAGATAACACTAACAGAGTGCACTGTTATATTGACAACATGACCAAGCGTTTTGAAGATCTTGTTTGTGAACAATGACACAAGGACTTTTCATTCTGATGGCACTGATATGTTCATTGACATAAATACTTACTTTTGAGAGACAAACTAAAGATTTTGAGTAATTTGCAGGCTTTTGCAGGTAATCCATTGTGTGGTGCTGTTTGTACGAACTGTTTTGAGAAATGCACATACTTTTTGCCAGTATTACAGTAAGAATGATTTGAGAAATGCACCAAAGCGACTGAGAAAAACTGTAGGTTTTGAACAATGGATGCAAACAATGTATTTCTTTTCTTTAGTACTGTGTAATACTGTATTCACAACCACAAATTACAGTAAAAAAGTTAAAAAAAAAAACTTAATAAAAAAATAGTTTGTTGTTTCTTGCTTTCCTGTTTACCATGAATTTTTCAACATCTCTCTGCCCATTACTTTCAATCTTGTACAGAAATGTACATAGGAGCTCATGAAAGAAGAGCTTTAGGTTTTGAATAACTGTGTATATGATATATCCAAAAATATAATATTATGGAAAAGGTATTTGCAATGTAAGACAAGTGTTTGCTTTTGAGACGTGTTTGTGATATGTGACCCTGGACCACAAAACCAGTCATGAGGGTCAGTTTTTTGAAATTGAGATTTATGCATCATCTGAAAGCTGAATAAATAATCTTTCCATTGGTGTATGGTTTGTTAGGATAGGACAATATTTGGCTGAGATACAACTATTTGAAAATCTGGAATCTGAGGGAGCAAAAAAATCTAAATATTGAGAAAATCGCCTTTAAAGTTGTCCAAATGAACACTCAAAAAATAGCTTTTTAATAGCATTGATGATTCAATTATGGATAGTAAGTTCCAGACGTAATGAAGCATAAATCATAATAGAACCATCCATGTACAACTAACTAGAATCAATGGTGTTCCTTTTTAATTTGAATGAATGGTTTTAGTTTAACTTAAATAAATGATTTGATTAATTGACATTCAAATAATCCTACAATTAATGCTTCCTATGAATATGGTGTAACAAACCAATATAACTTTTCTTTACACATGATGTCCGGCGTTGGCAATCCAGAATCGATACTGGTTTCATCCAGAGCACTACCATAGTGGTTGCTTTATTATTAAAGTGATTTGGATTTGGATTTTTATTAGCAGGTCCTCAACCCAAGCACAAGCTCAAGACTTCACCACAATGGTAACCCTAAACCACTAACATAACAGAAACTTTTAAATACCAACATAATAGAACAGTAATCATTAAGAAGTCTCTCAATTTTCTCATCTTGCTAAAAAATGCTTAAAATTACACTTTATTTCAACATTTACTCTCCCAGTTCAGCCCCTTTGCAAAGCATAATGGGAAGTGGAAAATCCTGTTTGATGAGTCCTGGTTGGGTTACTTGATTGAAACATGCTATTTCAATATGAAAACATCAAGTTAAGTCAAAGAGTAATTGTTTCAAGTCAACTTAACATGAAGCAATCACATTTGAAACAGAAACCTGATACAATGTTGTTGAATCAAAATAAATTGTTTAAATAAAGTGAAAGGCATCAAAAAATCATTTTTTTGAGTGAAGTTCTTAGCAATGCATATTACTAATCAAAAATGAAGTTTTGATATATTTACAGTAGGAAATTTATAAAATATCTTCATGGAACATGATCTTTACTTAATATACTAATGATTTTTGGCATAAAAGAAAAATGGATAATTTTGACACATGCAATGTATTTTTGGCTATTGCTACAAATATACCCCAGCGACTTAAGACTGCTTTTGTGCTCCAGAGTCACATATTTTGAATGCAGTGCTTCATTTTGCAAGAGATGTGAGGCATTTGCATTTTGTGTGTGCAATTCTTGGATTTGTGTGTAAGTGTTTTGAAAAAAGAGATCGAAGCAAAGTTTTGAAAATGTGTATGCAGTTGTAAATGAAAGGTTCATAAGTCCTGTCTGGAGGGATTTAGCTCGAATGCCAGTTAAAATACTACATATTGTGTTATTTACCTCTCCAATAGAAAGTCCTGTATGAGCGGCTGAACTGGTTGCGCATTTCGTGTTTGTTAATCAAAAATATTACACAATAAGACCAAATGGACCATGGCAGGATGAAATCTTTACTCAGGCAGAAGTTGTTTTGCATTCAGCCAGCATCCAGACTCTTAGTGAAGGCTGTTCTTACATTCCCTGTCAGAGCAAATCATGTTCCTCTCATTTCTCCTACAGACACTCACAGGTAGCCAATAGGAGGACAGCAGTCAGGCTGCATGTTAGGACTGTCTCTGTTTTCTTATGGCAAGCAGATTTTTGTCATTGACTTCTACTGTATGCTGTCATTATTTTTTGTGCTGACTAGAGGGTATGATAGCAGATTTGAGAAGTTGTTTTTAACCTCTTCTTGGGAGATATTTAAGTTATTTTGTGTGCAATTCTACATCTAACTCTTGGAACTCGGCTTCCTTGGCACTCAGAACAGTTATTTCTTTCAGTGAATTTAAATCAAAGCTTAAAACATATTTGTTTAATCCACACTATCACTAAATAGCATTGTGTATTTGTCCCATATGTATTCTTTCTGTCATGCATTATTTGTGACTGGATTGGGAAATGCAATGTCCACTTTAATTATTAATTCTTAATGAGTATTTGTATTGGTGTACCTTGTAAAGCATCCTTGAGCCTGGGAAAGATGCTATATAAATTAAACATATTACTATTATTATTATTAAATCTGACTGTTCAGTAGATGAGATACACAACCAATATTATCCTAGAAATTGTTGGCTTTATTTTCAGTGTCATCAACAGTCAATAAAGTCTACTTCAGTATAACCTGTTAAACCATCAGTCTTGTTTGCATTAGTGTCAAATTAAATATCACTCTAACTGAAGTCTATTAGTAAAGGAGTATGTTTAGAATAGCATACTTCACAATATTACAGTATATAGTACTGAGCACTACTCTCTGAATTAAACACACACAATATGAGGTCATGTGACAACAATATTGACATTTATCATTGCATACTGTTTTCATTTACAGTGTAGGCAGCATATAATGTGAAGTATTCTGTAAGAACACAGTAAAAGTGATTTTAGAAATTGTAAATAAAACTATTGGACTGTTTAACAAAAAATCTCAATCTTTCTACTTCTAAATTTCACATTGCTTGCTGTTTCTTTTTAATTTTTTGTGAAATGTACTAATTTCGGAGTTGAAATCATTTCAAAGTAAATCCCATACCAATTGTTTTTTTAATGCAGTAGGTTTTATATTGTCGAATTATTATTATAAAAGAAAAAAAGAGAAATATTCAAGCCTTTTCCCCCATAACCTCAAATCAAAATGTTTCAAACAAAACTTGTACTGTTTAAATTGGTAGTCTTTTTTCCCCCTCCTGTGGCCTGAATTTCCATCTTGTCAAACTTTGTAATATCTCTTTAACCAATGAGGTCATTGAGTGACATCATTTTGGTGGGAAAACAGAAGCATAAATAACTAAGGCTTGCTGATTTCATTTTCCAGCAGGACTTGGCACCTGCCCACACTGCCAAAGGTACCAAAAGCTGGTTCAATGACTATGGTGTTACTGTGCTTGATTGACCAGCAAACTCGCCTGACCTGAACCCCATAGAGAATCTATGGGGTATTGTCAAGAGGAAGATGAGAGAAACCGGACCCAACAATGCAGATGACCTAATTATTTTAAAATAAAAATTGTGTATATAAAATATCATAATATAGTTTTGATCCTGCACAATAAATATGATTAAAACAAGACAAAAGTAACTAGCAGACCTGTTATGAAGAATACGGTACTGTCCACAGAGAGTGGGCTGTACTTCCTGCGCTCACGTTTACGGTACACCATCACCTCCATCACACCAGCTCCGAACGTCATGTTAGTGGTGTTCAGGGTCAGATGGGAGGAGGAGCCATCACATGTCTCAAAGTACTGGCCTGTGAGGGAAACCACAAGATGATGGTCCATTAGTGTGCTTACACTATGTAGAGTGAATTATTAAAACACTGATATGATTCAGGTCAGTGAATGACTGACACTCACCCATGGTGTGCCACACATACACATAACCTCTACGTCTCCAGTCATTGCTCTGAGGAAAAGGCTTTCCATCAGGGAAAACATTGCACCTCTTCAGATCTGTACACTTTCCAAAGCCATAGTCATCCAACCAGGATGTCCAGTTAAACACGTATCCTGAACGCACCTGTCCATTGGCTGAAAAATCAGTGTTAAAGAAGGTGTTAGACACATTGAAAAATGCTTTTCGTCCTTATTTGGGAATATAAATGCATCTTTCAGGTAATTTTTTTCCTTCCATTTGTACATTGTTCAGAGATTATAGGAGTATGAAGCACCTGAGGCCTCCATCATACCGTCGTCACAGTGCTCATCATACACCAGGTTGCCGCTGCTGTCCTCCTTCTGGCATGGTGGAAACTCAAGAGCTGCAGTGAACGAGATGCACGAGCCGTTCATTGCTGGACTGTTGCTCGTGAGGCGCACCCTCGGTGGTTTATCTGCGGTGTTCATGAGAGAGCATCGCATGATTAGTGTGTATTAATATATATTAATATAATGGAAAATAAAATCAATCTCTCTTGGTAACACAAAACAGGGAACATTTAACAATGTAAGAAGGAACATAAGGTTTCAAACTTTCACTTTTCCCCAAAAAATATTTGAAGCTCTGAAACTCAAATTCATATAGATAGATGAAAAGAGGGCTTACACAGTTTTAATATTATAAAAGAAAAAAAGAGAAATATTCAAGCCTTTTTCCCCCATAACTCCTCAAATCAAAATGTTTCAAACAAAACTTGTACTGTTTAAATTGGTAGTCTTTTTTTCCCCCTCCTGTGGCCTGAATTTCCATCTTGTCAAACTTTTGTAATATCTCTTTAACCAATGAGGTCATTGGAGGTGACATCATTTTGGTGGGAAAACAGAAGCATAAATAACTAAGGCTTTGTCTAAATATCCACACTGCTATCTTGGCCACTTGAGATTGGTATTCAAGGCTAAGCGTATCATGAATAATGTTCTGGAAATAAATTGAGGCTTTTTGCCGAGATCTCATGAGAGATTGTGGAAACCTTTCCAGTGTAAGTTAAATACTAATAATAATTAAAATAATATACTTTGGTAGTAAAACAAAGTGTTACACATTTTATTGATGCAAAGATGAGTATGTTGATGTTGTACAACATTTGTAACTGCTTTTTATCAATTAATTAGAAGTACCACTTTTTACTTAATTGTGTCATCTCTTAGAGAATACTGAACAGACATTTAGAATTGTATTTTAAAATGCAAAATATTTAAAATTAAAATAGAGCTCTGTGAACACAAAGTGTGTCCCATCGGGTAATAAACAGTCCTGCACACAATTGTGGTCTTCATGCTCACTTGAACACTTGGGGCAAATACAGGAAATACGTCATTTAAGTATACAAGTAGTCAAGTGCAAAGATCCCAAGTGTGGATATTTGGACAAGCCCTGTTGGCAACTGATGAATTAATGTGTGGTATTAATTGGTTTATGTCGTTCTAAAACGTTCCATTATGTTTGAGAAAACTATAGAAGTTATTTTTGAAAAAATTATCTTGCTATTGTGTAAATAATCACGTTAATAGGCTACATTTTGATAGCTACATAGGCTATATTAATACATTTTGAGAGCCCGACTTTGCATGGTTTACACTTTTATAAAAAATATTTCCTATTCATCATTTTGTAATTTTGTGTAAGTTACATAAGTCAAACTTTACTGCATAGCAGGAATCTCTTACCAACTCTTACCATGTCTGCGATTCAGCTGCTGTTTGAAGGGGGGATACAGAGATTCGTCCCAAGGGTTCGTGTCCGGTTCCCATCCGGGGATTGGGAATGGAATAGGGAGTTTGTGTTTGTGAGGGAACATGTCACCATAAGCTGCACGAATGACGGGGGAAAAAAAAAACATTGTAAAAGCCGTCTGAAACTGACAGATAAATGCACAAGGATTAGTCATTTTAAATTTCGTAAAATATAACAGGTAAAGCTGGCCTTGTTACTTTCTGCTGGGATACATAAAAAACAGACATAAACCTAAAAAAAAAATAAAAAATCAACCCACTCTGAGAAATATTCACCGCAGGAGCGAAAAATGTGACAACTAGCCTCATGAAGAGCTCATGAAATGTGCTTAATTTACGCACTAGTTTATTTTGCATTGTATGCTTGTGGATACTTTTTTCTCCCAAACTAAGATACTGAAAAAGAGTCTAAAATTGTGGACTGTAACATATTCTTACAATCTAGTGATGAACGAAAGTATTTTCACAAGGCTCTCTCGGCTACTCTCACGTAACGCGAATTGCCTAATTAGTTTCATGAGACTGCAGCGCGCGGAAGAAAACAGCTTAATCCAACACAATGTAAAAACATTTCAAGTTAGCCTATGTATATTTGTTTTATCAGCCTACTATATCTCGTCTATCTCGACTTTTTATGAATTTGGAAGTCGGTAACAATTTTATAGCTTAGCTTACTCTATAAAATAGTTTATAAATGGCTTATATAAAAAATACGTTATTATATTGATATAACAGTCGCTTGTGCAACAACGTCAAAAGGTTATTATTAAAAAAATAATAATTGCTGATTAAATATGTATAGCAATCATAATTATAAACATTCAGTACATACTTACTTTTTCTGCTGTTCGTTACAGGAACGAACAATGCCCAGGCCAGCACAAGTAACATTTCCAAATGCGTCGTGTCGATTTGTTGGATGAGAATGAAGGTATAATTTATCAAAGGGCTTTTTCCTTTGCCACTCCAGCTGCTAAATCTCAGACCCCTCAACTCTCTTCTGCTCTCTCACCCATCTCCCAGTCACCCGCGCGAGCTCTAATTTAATACAGCAAACATGTGACGTTTCTGTAACAAGACTCATCTGATTCTTAATTAGCATCTATGGGCGCGAGCTGGAAAGGGGGGCTCGAAGTCTCATGTTGTTACTTTTCCCTTGTATTTCGAAACAGGCAATTTCAAAACCATCTTATTTATCTCTGATTGTGAGCTGTATTATGTAATTATTGAATGTACTGAAAGAATATAGCCTATTTTTATTCCCCTATGAGATATCCTTGATCTGTCTCAGAGTCCTTTTTGAGAAAAGTGACTTTATATTTATTTTTTTGTTGGATATCAGGGTCAAGAATGTCCGTGATGATTATTAAAAGTGTAATCTTTGTATTGTTCATTTCATGTATTTGTTGAGAAACATTTATACCATTGTCCTTAAAGTTTCTGACAACTGATACACTTGAGTGTACAACTTAATCAGTATTGTAAAAAAATAAAATTAAACATTTTTCAATACGTTTTCATGCTCATATGTTTTTTGAAATATGTTTTTGAATGTTTTCTCTAAGTTACAAACGTCACTGACTTTGATTTGTATAGAAATTTGTTTGAGAAAATACTAAAATAAGCTTAAAAACAGATAAAAC
The DNA here is from genome assembly GCA_021397915.2 of Tor tambroides. Classification (NCBI taxonomy): domain Eukaryota; kingdom Metazoa; phylum Chordata; class Actinopteri; order Cypriniformes; family Cyprinidae; genus Tor; species Tor tambroides. The sequence goes on along the minus strand of JAFVLL020044426.1, from coordinate 21,282 downwards.
GACTTCGATGCTCCTAAACGTAATATTATTTATTATTATTACCCCACGAAAAAGAGGTATAATCAAGATATTGCCTGTTTTGCATTTGCATTTGAATACCTTATTAACACAAGGAGCACGATAAAAAAGAGAGAGAAAAAATTATGACTGCAGCATAAACTAAAATGATCTATGCAGGTGAATCAACATTAAATATCAACTATTAATAATTAATCAGAATCTTAAAGAAGGTCTTTTGAAGTTTACCTGTCTTAAAATTAAAACTGTGCAAAGTTGTCTTAAAAACTTGCAGTCTCATTGCACACAGTTAAAAACAGTTTAAAAATCCGGATGTCATAAGATGTTAAGCCGTGATATGCACAGATCCGCGCGCTTTCAGGTGACAAGTCATTGAGAAACAGCTGGAGGTCAAAGAACGAACGGTTTGGGGAACATATGTAAAGCGCAAACTCTCCTTCCTTATTTTAAATGAAGACTGAAATAGTTAGCTAAAATACAGAAATTGTAACATTAGAAAAAGAAATTATGAGGGTAGCTAACTGCAATATTAATTAGTCTAATCATAAATGAATGAAATCTCTCTATTATCAGCTCCTGTTTACCCACAGCGGAAACTGGCATGCCATCACATGCTTTGATGCGTCTCTCACGAGCTCCGTTTGAGAGTTCCTTCCAGTTTTTAATGTAATTTGGCGTGACTTTCTATGACATTTACGTGACAGCACTTCTGTCCACCAGAATCGACACTGAAAAGACAGAAGAAAAAAACACAAAACACTTTAATAAAGAAAATAGCCTATGTGTAAACTTATATGCATGCTATTTCTAATTTTCACAAAGTGATGTTTCATTTAGCCACCAGGGGCTCTTCATTCTTCACATGGTTCAGGTGAAGTTCAGAAACTCTCATTGTGAGAAAAATAACCTAATCTGAGTGGTATATCTAATCTTTATGTGTTAAATTCGGCTCATGGGTTTTTTAACAAAAGCACGATTAACAATTACGATAATGACTTGTTAGCAAATTGCCTTATTTCAGTCAAAAATATTTTTGTATTCTGTTTACAAGCAAATTGTATGATTTCAGTCAAAAGTAGGCTACTTTTATGCTGTTTACACACAGTAGTAGCCTAATAATTTAGTCATAAACATTCCCACCATTGTCTTGCTTGGGTATATACTGATAATTTCATAGTTAACACTGTATGCATCCTAAATAGATACAATAATACAATTTTATAAATGGTGTTTTAATCTTTTTACATTATTTAGTAAAGTTTTGCACTTGTTGCAAACTGAGGGAAGACCGCTGGGCGGCGCTACAGAATCTGTTCACCCACCGAAAACAGACGAAGAAGAAACGTCACCGCACTGACAGAGGTGAGTGATTTTTATACAAGTATTCTGCCTCGTGAGCTTATTAGCTAAACACAACAATGGACAGTGTAGCAAATGTGGTCAGCCAGAGACTATAGAACATGTCATATTTCATTGCGGAGCATATAAAAGAGAAAGATTACAATTTAAAAATGACTTAATGCAAATAGGAATCAACACAATAAATATGGAAAGTGTTCTAAGTAGTTCATATAAAGTATATGAAGTATTGATACATTTTTTAAAATCAATTGATTCCTTTAAGAGAATTTAGGGGTTTTTTTTTTGTTTTGTTTTCTTTTTTTTTTTAATCTCCCCCCATTCTGTCCATTCCTAAACATCCAATCCCCACTTCCTGCGTTACCTCATGAAAACAGAGCTCATTCTCCAAACCCCCAGTAGATGGCGATATGCACCAAAAGTTGGATGCCAACCGCCATAACTGAAGAAGAAGAAGAAGAAGAAGAAGAAGAAGCTTATTAGCTCTTTATGCTTTGGCCGCTTCATTTGTTTAATATTGTTTGTAATGAATTTTAAAGGCATACTGAACACAAAACTTATTATTTAGTAAATAACAGGGTTTAATTGTTTACTGCTCACGTGTGTGAATGTCACTTCACATCAGAAACTCTCAAATTTCAGTGTTGTTGGATATTATTATGTAAATTCAGTAACTAAACTGCTTTCGGTCTGATATTATTATCAGGTATGAGAGGGATTAGACCGTCATATCCGATCATGAGTGTCCCGTGTTTTGTAAGAACGGTGGCCAGAGGTTTCGCCGGTGGATCAGGAGTGTTCAGACCAGCTGTTTGCTCTTCATGTAAAGACACAGTCACACGGTGAGTATCCAGAACCTGGAGCTCTTTCTAGAGGCTTTGGGTGTAGTGGTTGTGCTTGAAAACCTAGTGAGCTGGCTATCAAGCAAAACTATGTTGTTTAGCATGTAGGGAGCTCGATGTGTTTTGAGATACAGCCAGTAATTTTTGCTCTAAATTGGTTTCAGAAAAATGTCATCAGGGAGACAGACTGACCATCTAGAGAGAACTGCTAGCGTTAATAGACAAATGGTGAGTCGTCTTAGATTTCTTTATGAAACCCTTGACCTGTTGACACTAGATTCCTCTGTGACTCCTCATAAATGGTTAACAAATGTTGTAGCCAAGTAGGTGAAAGTTCAGACACTTGTTCAGTGTTGTAGGTCAGCTAGTGTGTCATTTGATTTTTGTCATGAGACTGAATTCAAGATGAGTCTGTCTATCTCTCTATCTATCTATTCATGCATTAGTAGTAGTGTACTCTATAGTGTTATTTCATTAACATCCTGTGCCAATTTTCTTGTCATGCTGTAGATTTTTTACACTTCAGTCAATAAATGTGTTTACAGTTGTAAGAATGTATAATGGCTCCCATTTGTACATTCACATGGCATAATGCATTGCATTTAAAATGCTGAGAGGCTAAATTTTTACTGTCAATTCTCTATGAAGACAGGATGTTATGTTTTGTGTGTATCCAGGAGCTTTTCTCTGCACGTGTTAGTGACATTATGAATGAATCTGATACAGTGAAGAGACTGAGACTGGAGGTACCACATCCTGACTTCAGCTTCCGTGCTGGACAATGGTAAGAACTTTGTGAAATATGTATTGAAAACATCTAATATTGATGACAATACTAAAAGATATCCAGTATAATATGATGGGGCTCTGGGGGTTCACAAGACAACAAAAAGCTCCTAGGGAATACTGTTCGTAGATGTTACATTTTCACTTGAATAATGACTAATAGTTGAGAAGACATGCAATTTGCAAAATGGACACGAGATGGCGCCTTTCTCTCAGACAAAATACTCACTTCAGCTTGAGATGTGTTATTAGCAAACCATGCAAAATACTGAAGATGTATTCTTACATCCACCTCTCCTCACACTTTCTCACTTCTGCTCTCGCTCCCATTGTGCCTTATTGTATTTGTTGTGAATGTGTGTGAGTTTTGAGAGAGCCTGAGTGAGGTGAGAAAGTCAAGCGATGATTTATGCAGATGAATGCACAGAAACTCCTCCAGACCATATGATGTTGTGTTCCTGCTAAAGAACATGAGGAACATGAGTCAGGGAGAGCAGAGCGAGTGGGAGTGTGTGTGTGTGTTTCCCGTTATATTGTCCTTATCACTTATTCATGCTCTGTGTACACATATGGTGACTCTCAAAGCGTATGTGTTGCTTGACTTTTTTAAATTAAGTGTTATTGATATATGTAATACTGGACACATGGGTTTAGTTGTGCTGGCATGTTACTGTGTGGGAAGAATGTGCTTCTGTCGACTTTCTAAAAGTACTTTATGTAGTTGTGTTGTTAGTTTTGAGTGTGTTAGATTTTAGTCATTAACATGTGGAGTCGATGCATAAGGTAAGCAGCTAAGTTTATATAATGTATGCCAGCAGTCTTTTATATATTATATTATATTATATTTGAAGTGCACCCTTTTTCACAGGGTGGATTTCTTCATCCCAGGTGTGGATACAGTGGGCGGCTTCTCTATCTGCTCCAGTCCTGGTCTGCTGCAGAGAGAGGGAGTGATTGAACTGGCCGTCAAATACACACGCCATCCTCCAGCACACTGGATTCACACCAAAGTGAGTGAATGAATTAAAAAGTATATATACACTACTATTCAAAGGTTTGGGCCTGGTAAGAATTGTTATTGTTTTTGAAAGAAGTCTCTTATGCTTACCAAGGTTTCCTTTATTTGATCAAAATACAGCAAAAACTGTAATATTGTGAAATGTTATTACAATATTAAGTGACTGTTTTCTATTTGAAATGTATTTGAAATGTATTTTATTCCTGTAACGGCAAAGCTGAAATTTTAGTAATCATTACTGTAACATCAGTGTCACGTGATCCTTCAGAAATCAGACATTGCTTGTGCATGTACAGTGTGAACAGTTTTTCATACAATTATTCTACTATGCAGAAGAAAACTTGTGTTTTATTTATTAACCTTTATTTTGAAAGATTCTTTGTATACCAGAACTGTAGGGAACTACATTACGTATGAACTGTTGTATGCCTGTATTTTGTCAATATATATATATTTTTTGTAAATTGCTTTATTTCAGTGTTCTGTGGACTCTCAGGTAGCTGTGAGGGTGGGAGGTAACTTCTACTTTGACCCTCAAGCTTCGGACCCTGTGGTGGACCTGTTGCTGATAGCTGGTGGTGTTGGCATCAACCCTCTGTACTCCATCCTGCTGCTTGCAGCTGATCTGCTCAGACAGACTCATGGTCACAGGTACACTCCAGGGCGCACACATCTGTGCTACAGCGCCAAGAACACCAAAGAGCTGCTCTTCAAGGTATGTCTATGTACCCTTGACTTGTCCCTGAAGTGAGATTGAAGCTGCCAACTGACTTCTAAATATGTTCTGTCTTCAGAACACCATTATTGACATTTGTCACGAGCGTCCAGATAAATTCTCCTGCGATTTCCATGTTACCCAGCAGAGCTCTGACATAGAGCAGGAACTTCAGCCTTACACCATAAGTGAGTTGCACACATCTACATTTATTTATTTGACCATCCATAACCTACAACCTTTTAATTAATTGAATTATTTTCAGACCTGATTTGTCACATGAGATATTCTTGTGTCTCTACAGATGGAAGGATATCAGAAAAGGAACTTGAGCGCTATGTAGATCCTGAGCACACATTGTGTTATCTCTGTGGCCCTCCTCCTATGATAGAGAAAGTGAGTTCAGACCTGAAGAGAGTCGGCCTGTCGGAGGACAAAATCCTTTTTGAGAAATGGTGGTAGCTCAGATATTCACAGCAATGGATGCATCTGCATTATCATAGAATCAGACTGTAATGACAATGGACCAGTAATGCCTTTGAGATCAGTTGAAACGCACAGCAGACACTATGTCTGCATTCTCCACATTTAAACAGACAATTATCCAGACTCTATGCCCTATTTTTGTTATACCTCATTTTAAAGATACCAATTGACCGTAACCAGCGCTGTAATGCTCTACATTATAGTTCATTTGCTGGTTAACGGCATAGGTATCCTGCTTCAAGGGCATGATGAAAGATTGCATACTCAGATTGCACTGGGTTTTTAGAGATCTGTGTATAATTATGTATGTTGTTTGCATTTTAGAACACATTTATTCTTTAAAAACATTAGGGGCATAGAAATCAAATAATAGTTAATCCAAAATTCTGTCATTAATTACTCATCCTCATGTCGTTCCAAACCCATAAGACCTTTGTTCATCTTCGGAACACAAATTAAATCCAAGAGCTTTCTGACCCTCTATAGACAGTATGGACATTGTTAAAATCAGAAAATTCTCAGATTTCATTAAAAAAAATATCTTAATTTGTGTTCTGAAGATAAACGAAGGTCTTGCGGGTTTGGAACGACATGAGGGTGAGTAATTAATGACAGAATTTTCATTTTTTGGGTGAACTATCCCTTTAATTTCTACGCCCATCTTTACTCATCAATAGTCCTAATTTGCTGAAAGGTGCTAAACATTGTCCCCTTTAAAGGGATGTTCCACCCAAAAATAAGAACTCTGAAAACAAACTGAGATTTAAAAAAAAAATCTCTGTGAGTCCATATGATGCAAGTGGTTTGAACCCTCAAAGTTGATGCTTCAGAAACCACACTAAGTGATCATGACGGTACTCATATGATCCCAGTAGATGAATCGATGTCTTCTGAAGGAAAACGATCGTTGTGTGAGAAAAATACTAATATTTTAACTTTTTAAACTATAAAACATAGTTTCTGGTCAACTGAGGGTTCAATCCACTTGCATATTATGGACTCACTAAGATTTATTTATTTATTTATTTTTAAATCTGTTTTTGTTCCACAGATGAAGGAAGGTTTTATACGTAAAGTATGGCTTGAGGGTGAGAAACTGAGAATTTTCATTTTTAGGTGGAGTATCCCTTTAAGGCATGTCAGTTCACTTGGCAGCCATATTTGTAACATCCCATGGGCAGCTATTTCCAGCTTTGCACGCACAGTTCCAATCTACCAAAGTTATACTTAAAAAAAAAAAAAAAGACTCTTTGCTGAAACTCTTTCAATCACATTGTACAAATCTGGAAATACAATGTCATATATTGAGCTTTTTATCATCAAATCGCGCAAAAATTATTCTTAGCCTGGTCCAGCCAAGTCATTGGCATTTTTGACTGTAAAGCAGGATTACAACTGTCATTGTGAACTTTTCCAATTAAAATTAAGCTCAGAAAATATAATTATCTCCCACGTCATGGGAAGGATGGTTCTTCAAAACTGGATTGATGAACAAGATCTTTACCTCCAATAGTGCTGAAATGTTTTGTAAAGTCGTTTTGAAAAACAACACTGAAAACTGCAAGCTGTTGCTGCAAATAAGCCCATTACTGAGAGCTTTTATTTACACCATTAACTGTCTCACAGACGTTCACTATAACTGTTACTTTACAAATTTAGACATTAGTTACTGCCATCCTCACTAATACAAATGAATGGATTAACTTATGTAATACTGATGAAATAAATGAGGATCGTGTGGAGTGTATGCATTTGAGCTAGTGCACAATATATTGCATATGCTAATACTGTATGTAATAAAATGAGTTAACATCACAGATTCACACAGGTACAAGTTTCAACACATTGGTCAGCGTTTAGCATATTCAGAGCTCCGAACAGATGTTTTCACATATCTCTTGCCATTTGTTACAGCAATGCACCTTAAAAACCCAAATAATTAAGAGCGGCAAGATTCAAACACCTCTTTGCAATCTTACAGGACAATTACTCTGTCAGCAGATGTATATGCCCAGACACGGGCCTGACGAGAGTGTGTTGTGCCTGAATAAACATGAACATACTGTAATGTTTAAATAGCCATAAATGAATACTGTCAGCACACTCCAGAGAATAAAGCCCTCTCTGTAACAACTGCTCGCACGTCCTCGTGTTTACCACACATAATTGTGCGCTTTAATTCCTGATTGCCGTTTGTAATTCCATCCTTTTTTGCTGGGCTGATGTTTGGGATGTCGATCCTCTGCATGTGGAATTCCACCGTCCTTTCTGCTTGATCTCTCCTCTCTGGGCTTTCTGGCAAATTCTGCCCATTTTCCTTCTGGATAATCTCACGTTGTCTCATCAGACTTGTGTTTTCTCTCTCCATTCGTTCCATTTCTCTCTCAATTGTTGCCAGCGGTGATATCTCCCTCTCTGGTGTCCTTTTATTATTTAAGTTCCTTTTGTTTTGACCTCTGAGGTGCAGTTTCTGGAAAACATACATACAAACTGTCAGACACTGAGCTGCTTTTGAGGATTTTAAAGTGAACTGACAACGCTATTACAATTTCACACAGTTCTCTAAGACAGCTCTAATCTAAATTTAGCAGAAATAAACTTTGTGCCATGTATACACACCGTCAAGTCTCTCCTCTTGCGAGGCAGCGTGGGTCTCTGGAGGAAGAGGATCTGTTTTGTGGCCAAACTTCCATCGCTAAGACAAAAATAAATCAGAGGTATAAAATGGTATAACTTTTTTCTTTTGATATGACTGAGTGTTTTTGCAGGTAATATTTATCCTATTATTAGCCCCTGAAGTGCAACAATGAATGTAATGCTTGTTTAAATGCATAGTTCACCCAAAAATGAACATTTTTATGAAAATTCAGTCACCCTCAGGGCATCCAAGATATAGATGAGTTTGTTTCTTCATTCAGATTTGGAGGAATTTAGCATTATTTCACTTGCTCACAAATGGTCACAAACAGCTGATAAAAACATGACAAAAATCCACACAATCCACATGACTCATGATCAATTAACATCTTATGAAGTGAAAAACTGTGTTTGTAAGAAACAAAATCATGAAGACCTTTTTAACTTTAATCCATTTCTTCTTCTAAAATATGAGTCCTTTTATCTATAATATTCTCCAGTAAAATTGATGGACTGGAGTAATTTGGATTATTGTGATGCTTTAATCAGATATTTGGACTCTCATTCTGACGGCACCCATTCAGCACAGAGGATCCACTGGTGAGCAAGCAATGTAATGCTAAATTTCTCCAAATCTGTTCCGATGAAGAAACAAGCTCATCACATCTTGGATCTTTTTTTTTGGTGAACTATTCCTTTAAGGGTTTAGTATGGATTTGGAACCTTTTCATTTTGACGATGGGAGTGGGCAGAACACACATTAGTCTCCAGCCGTACGGAGCCAGAGACTGGAGCAGAGGGATGTAGTCTGTTTTCACCGCAACACCCTGCAAAACAGAAGTGTCATTTAAACGATGTGTTAAAGCATTTCACTAATGTCCTGTTGAAACATATTGCGTGAATGTGCACTTATGTCTGCATTCATTTAAAAGGCGGTTTGTTCGAAGAAAGGTGTAGAAGTTCCACAGATAATAATGCAATTAATTGAATTTGGGATGTACCACTGCAGACTTACATCAATAACAGTCCACTGCTCAACTACAATGGCGTCATACACTGTGGTTGGCCCGGCATCACCTGAAGCACTTTGGAAGATAAAAACACTCTCCACAATGGAAGAAGATGCTGAAGATAGAGCAAGAAAAGGATTGGAAAATGTTGATAAGAATGGTTGATCATTTGTTTTAGAGTTATCTGCTCAGCAGCTTAATAAAATATTTGAAAACTATTTTTCTATTTTTATTATATAGTTTTATGCATTTTTATCATGCTTGTTTTTAAGTTTATCCTTATTTTATTAAAACTCACTTAAGAATAAATGTAATGTTTTAGTATAATGTATGTTTTTACAATCAGGAAAACTTTCTGCTACATCTCAGTTCATCTGTAAAATGTCACACCTCCAGTACCTGCATCATCTTCGAGGTTAAAGTAGCCGTCAATGAGTTGCGCGCCACTTCTGAAGTGCTGCGTCATGTGGTCCAGCCAATGGGAGTCAACCGAGCTCACAAGCCCCGCCTCCCTGTGCACCTGCAGTGGAACCCTCAGAGAAAAGATCTTTGGCGACCCCGACAGAACTGTCGTATGGTTGTACAGCGCGAAGACCTGCACACCTACACATACAGAGATAAATATTTAGTAAGTGTTTCGTGACCTATATATGTTGCTGCTGACTTTATATCTCGCAATCGCGAGTTTATATCTCACAATTCTGTGAAAAAAGTCAGAATTGTGAGATAAATTCGCAATAATCTCTTTTTATTTTTTATTTAGTGGCAGAAACGGGCTTCCATAGAATCAGATTATTTTCAGAGCAAATATTTAGACACAAAGGAATTAAAAATTGCTTGTTTCATTTGATACATTATTTATGATCTAAATAGCCCCCCACCCCCTCCAACCCTTTCTCTGTATTTCAACAGACTGCACACTTACGATTCAGCATCGGGGTGGTTCCACTACGCTTGCTGTGTTTGTCTTGGCTTTTGACCTGCTCTCTGTGCTCTCTTTTGTTGTTTTCTGCCAAATCACAGCTGGGCAAGTCAGGCTGTATTCTTGTGCTCTGGGTCTGATGTGGCTCTGGTACACAAGAGCTTAATATATACTCATGCGATGGCATTTGGTTCTTCAAATCCTCAGCTTGCGTATGTTCACCTTCAACATTTAAGTACTGATAATCAGGAGACTGATGGCTCTCAGCGAAAGGATTCTGATTATTCCAGCCCTGGCTGCTCTCAGTGCTTTGTATTTGAAAGCTGTGGTTCATAAAGTCTTCATTATCTGAATTAAAGTTTGTTAGATTCTGGTTTCGTTGATCCCCATTGTCTCTATCCTGTTGGCTCTGCTCGCTCGCAGGGCTGAGGGTCAAAGGTCGGCTGCTGTGATGAACAGAACAGGGACTGGAGTGCAAGGAGGAAAGATCTTCTGGTTCCCAGTGACCAAGGAAATATGGACCTCCACCGGCTGGCAAACCCCACAAACAGATCAATTGATCAGCCAAATCCGTACCTGCATCCCAAAAAAACAAACTTTTTTAATTTTCAACAGAAGGTTTTGAAATATTCATCAGTCTTGTTATCACACTGTTCAATCAGCCGATAATGAAAGTAAGTGATTCCAATGTAATAAGAATTAATTTTGACAGTATTTTTAGCAGGAGAAAGGTGCGTTTTTCCTGCAGACGTTTTTAATAAGTTTAGGAGTCAGACAGGAAACGCTAATGAAAACCATATATTTCCAATCATCACATTTGTCACACCACACACACGACACGCCTAAATCAAATCAGCAATGTCGTACTTGCCCAAACACTTCCACACACACTCAGTCAAACAGCGCTAGTCTCCAGATAAAATGCAATTACTGAAAAGCAGGGTGAATACCAATGGAATGTAGCAGATGAATGGTAAAGAAACAGTCAGTGTCTATGGAGCAGCCTGTCGGCTTATGTTTTCTGTTTTATAGCCGTATTGTAAGACCACGATAGAGAGAGTTTGAAGTAAGTGGGTTTTCGGTGTCATCTTTAATGGAGTGATGACATTAAGTGTGCCACTAAAGTTTAGTAACTAAATGACAAACAAATTGACCTGCTGCTCTCGGTTTGAATGAAAACAAATGCACTTTTAAAGAAGGTCTAACCTTTTTCACATAGCCCTGTATGACTTCTGGGTCAGGGTCCTGGTGACCGAGGTAACACACGTCTGTCATGAGATGAGGCTCAACCCAGTTCAGCATGCCACTGTCAGAACCACTGTAACAAAAAAACAAAAAAAAGCCACGTTTGAACATCCAAACATACCCTCTTAATGCTAAATCTTGGTCTTATTGTAAATGGTCCATATGCAAATCTAATTCCAGGAAATATTATTAATAATTTTTCATCAAAGTAAAATAAATTACACTTCCTTGGAAACAACTTTCCTTTTCCTGTCATGTGACTTGGATAATGTCTGCTACTGTGCGGTACATAGTATGTAAAAACAGTACTATTGTGACATTAAAATTTAAATAGCTGTTTTAATACCTTTTAAAATGTAATTTATTCATGAGATGGAAAAGCTAAATTTTCAGCATCATTACTCCAGTCTTCAGTGTCACATGGTCCTTCAGAAATCATTCCAATATGCTGATTTGGTCAAGAAACCCTTATTATTATCAATGTTGAAAACATTTGTGTTGCTAAATATTGTTGTGAAAACTGTGCTCATTTTTTTTTTTCAGAATTCTTTGATGAATAAAAAGTTTAACAGAATTTGAAAAAAAAAAAACATTTGAATGGTAGTGTGTCTCAACTTTTAATCGACCTGACAAGTTAAAATGCAAAGTAATCCTTTTCATTTCTGACATGGTCACAGTACACTCACTGATTAAATAATGCAATATGTGACCCTGGACCACAAAACCAGTCTTAGGTCGCTGGGAAATATTTGTAGCAACAGCCAAAAATACATTGTATGGGTCAAAATTATCCATTTTTCTTTTATGCCAAATATCATTAGGATATTAAGTAAAGATCATGTTCCATGAAGATATTTTGTAATTTTTTTACCATAAATACATCAAAACTTCATTTTTTATTAGTAATATGCATTGCTAAGTACTTCATTTAGACAACTTTAAAGGCGATTTTCTCAATATTTAGATTTTTTTGCACCCTCAGATTCCAGATTTTCAAATAGTTGTATCTCGGGACAAATATTGTCCTATCCTAACAACCCATACATCAATGGAAAGCTTATTTATTCAGCTTTCAGATGATGTATAAATCTCAGTTTTGAAAAATTGACACTTATGACTGGTTTTGTGGTCCAGGGTCACATATAGTACTGTATAATGCACAAAAATGTTACTAATTGAAATGTTTACTGATGTGTACAGAACACTGTTTGTGTGCAATAATCAGTATATATTATATCATTCCTAGTGTATACCTGTGTGTTTCTCTGATGAGCACAGCCCGGTGTAACTGCTTCTGAAGGTTAGCACTAGCAGGGCCGCAGGAGTGAACAAAGGGATGGACAGCAGCCAGAATGAACCCCTTTTGATACAACTCACACACCTGCACCGGAAGCTCTCTGACTGACGACAGACACAGCAATGAGGACACTGCCACCTCTGAAGAGACAGACAGAGAGAGAGTCAGAGAGGCACAGAGAGAAATGAGCAGAGAAAGAAAAAAAAAAAATATTATATATAAAACATTTCATCTATCTTTCAACTATCATCATTTGTCCTGACCAGTGTTGGGCTCGTTACTCAAAAAATGTATTACTTGTTACTCCTTTTAAAATTAATATTATAATGTTACTTATTACTTTTTGGCAGCAGTAATTAGTTACACTGCTAGTTACATTTCTTCCACGCCCCACAGAAGTTGCATATCTTCGCCACAAAATTCTTCTAAAATGTTACTAACAATATATTTCTGCCTCATCATTTCAACAAAATGGACATTGGATCGCAGTTAGAAGTTATTACAAATGCTCAGCGGTGATTGATAGTGACGTTGACGTGAAAGTGTTGTATTATTTTCATTAATTGTGTGGCTTGAAGCTAATTGTAGCTATAATTTCTCTGTTACCCATATCCGATTATATTTTATGACGTATTTGTTCAAAATAAATCATATGAAAATGTTTCATTTTATAATACAATTTATATCAGGATCAGAGGGATGTAATGCCAGAGTAAACTAATGCTACAACGTAAAAATCGATGTTCAGATCATCTTTTCTCCTGCCAAAATCAATGTAATGGCAATTTTTCCATTCATTGAATGTAAGCTTTTCCATATAGCTTCCCTGCAGCACTGGTGACTTCATGTGCCTGTGCAAGTCATGGAAATTACAAAAATAAATCTAGGAATTATTGGATTGTTGGATTTCAAATCAGAAGGGGTTGAGGCATCAATAGAAACTAAGTAACTAGCTGTTTTATGGATGGTAACTGTAATATTATTACTGATGTTACACTACTAGTTACTGAAAAAGTAATATTATTACTGTAACTAGTTACTGACCAACACTGGTCCCGACACAGCTACTACTGCTCAGAAAATGCACTGAAAAATCCCTAATTTACCACTGTGACAACTTACCTACTGTATAATAGTGTATATATGAACAATAATGAAACAAACAATTAAAAAAATATATTTTGAACTTTCTATTCATAGATTTCTGAAAAAAGGTATCAAGGTTTCCACAATAATATTAAACTGCACATCTGTTTTCAATAGTGAGAAATAACTCTTAAACACCAAATCAGTATATTGGAATGATTTCTGAAGGATCATGTGACACTGAAGACTGGAGTAATGAAGCTGAAAATTCAGCTTTGCATCACAGGAATAAATTACATTTTAAAATATATTCAAATTGAATACAGTTATTTTAAATTGTAATTTAAATGATTATTTTACTGTATATTTAATTAAATAAATGCAGCCTTGGTGATCATAAGTCAGCATGTATCAGTACACCAAAATTGACGTAACTGATGACTAATGTAAGCACTTTCATACCACTATATCAGCATGATTTAATATATACACCCCTGCCACATACTCAACAAAATGAATTAGAAATGGGGGGATGAATGATGCAAGACAGAAATGAGAAGATAGGTGTGAACCATTTCATTCACAGTCATCTCTACCAAATAAAGTGTATGTACCAAATAATGCTTGCTTTCTGACATGGTTTCTGACACACAAACTGAATCGCTGTAGAAATTGTTTGAAAGTATTTTGGCGAGACTGATTTACAAGCTAATTGTTTCTGGAATCAGTAATTAAACTTAATTTCCAGCGCTCATTATTCAGAGCACTATTAAGGGCAGCAGCGAGCTGTAATCTGAGCACTGCTTGACTGCAATCATCTTTCAGAGGTGTGAGGAGCTTGTTTAAACAAAACTCTGACGGTCTGAACACGCTTTGACTCTGAGGGGGGTTTATTAGTGTTGCCACTGAATAAATAACTGCACAGTTCATAGCAAGATGAACGTATAGGTGAATTGAGTGCAAATGTGTGATTCAGTCTTCAGTGTCACATGATTCTTAAGAAATCATTCTAACACGCTAATTTGGACCAAAAAAATGTATCATGTCACTCTCTCAAATATGACTAAAGAAAGATCACATTTAAAAGCAAAATTAACAACAGAGTTAAATGTTCAGTATCCAATACAAAGACATATAACCCATGTATCTGTCATGACACACACCCATTAAACTTCACCAAATAACAAAATCTGTTTGCAATCATCAGGTAGTGCTGAAACTGCGGAAGTGTCTTAGACTTTATGATGTCTATTAACTTACTCCAGTCCAGAGCATGAACTAAATTAACCAGTGCATCACGCAAAAGGCCCGCGGCAAAGGACCCATGCAGTAGTTATGCGTGAGAGAATGAGAAAATATGTTTGTTTGTGTGAGACCAACACACACAGAGAAGATTTCACTGCTCCTGAAAGACCAAGTATATGATAATCTGTCCCTATATTTACTACGGGGGAATTCCACCTTCATAAAGCAGAATTTACTCAGTCGGGGGTTAAACATTCGGGTAAACAGTCAATCTCAGCAACAAACTCCACCTCAAGAATGCAGCCCTCTAAACGAATGTGTAATGTACAAGCTCTAAAAATGAGTAGCAGAGATTCTGGCGAATCAGTTAAACCCTACCTGCAGAGAAACATGTTTTTATGCTAAAATATCAAGTGTCGTAGCACAATCACACTGGTCTAAATTCCTCTTGGGTTGTCTGGATCTAGCAGGATCTGTTCGGTCTAATAGGATTTGTACATTATTTTTTTGTTAAATCAATGATTGGACATAACACAAAAATAATTATCAGCTTAATACCCATGCATCCTTTGAATTGAGCAATCAGCATCCAGAACTAGAACTATCCTTTTTTTAATAACACTTACTCATTTATTATTAAAACAAAGTTGTTCAGTGTGTTTTAAATGCCATAGTAATTCAATTTCTTTGAACCAATCCTCTGAATGAATCTTTGAACTAAACGTGTTAGTAGCAAATCTATTAGATAGCCGTACCTTCTCCTGCTGTGCTGACCTATCAGCTCTCTAAATATTGATATGACATAAATATTAAAGTAAGTGTTTATATGATTCATAAGTATAAGGGATTCTTGCTGCTTACGAGTGTGATGTTGGCTCCTTGGGGGTCTTATTTTAGTTTGTAATAACCCGACAGAGAGTGGAATTGCATTATTTATAGACCAATTTCAATTAAAACAAGATTTTGGCTATAAATACAGTTCAGTGTCACTAGAGCGACTGGTTTTCTCTATTGCGCACACACAAACAGATAAATCCCAGATTTTAGTACTAAGCCCTCCCATCTTTAAGATCAGATAATCTTTAAAGGACGCCTAGCATTTTCTCTCTCTCTCTCTGTTTTTTCCCTCTCTTTGTTATTTCATCCCTGTCATTCATTCACATTCATTAAGTCACTTATTGTTGCTTTCAATATTGACGCCCTGAAACAAACAAACAAACAAACAAACATATTCACACATCTCTGGCTCTCACTCGCGTTGTCACAGCAGTTTGCAGTGAAACTCTTTTTTTGTCTCGGTGTCTCCGTAGGCATCAGTGAATTTTACATATAAATGACCTGCCTGCCTGTCTACCGATAAGCAGCTAAAACAGAAAGCCTGGAGTGTGTGCGTGTGTGTGCGTGTGTGTGTGTGTGTGTGTGTGTGTGTCCAGAACCTGAACGATTGCTGCTGTCCCATTTCTCACATATTCCTATTTTTTAATATAAATAAATATTTGATCCAGGTCACACTCTCAGATGCTCACCTACACACACACACACACACACACTTTTGTGTTTGGGTAATGTTGCAAGTGTTAACTTTAAGTAGTAAATGCAATCGATTGGATAAACTAACAATATTTAAATTACTGCTAAATAAGCCTAGACAGAGTGGACATGACTGGTATTTATTACAAGACCAAATAAACAAATACTGATATAATGGATTGCTATGGATGACAATGACCATTGAATGGTGTGACTAAATCACAATTTAGTCAAAATGAAGTATTCCAGTTATAAATAAAATGTATTGCAGAGAGCTGTGTAAAAAAAACTTGTGATAGTATTTATTTAGCAGACATTTGTCTACATAGAATCAATTCATCATAGGTATGCATTAACATTAGTATATTCATAAATATTAACCAAGATTCATAATGTTCATTGTTAGTTCATAATACAAAATACATTAAAGTATCCAACTTGGAGCGGATAGAAAGACTTTCCATTGACTTCTATTGTTTCATTCTAAACTCATTTTCTATGCACTAACCTTTGCATGTGGACGGTTTCGTATTTTTCATTAAGACATTAGTATGTTTATTAGCATGTTTTCTTCTTGGGAGACCAATGGATGGTGCCCCCAATGTAGGTAAATTCAGGTTTTACTTTTACTATCCCTGACACCCCCCCCCCAATCCCCCCCCCCCCCCCAACACACACACACAAACAAAAATAAACAACTGGTGATATGGTCACATCCTAATTATGTTCAGTAATAGTCCATATACTCATATGCTTTCAAGTCATTAAAATGAGCAGGTCTGTTCTTCTACTTCAATCTGTGTCTTATATTCTCTCATCCTGTCTCATATCCTCTTTCTCTGAATTCAGCAGGATCCATTATTGCCTCTCTCGAAGCACACTAACAAAAGCGGCATTAGTATATTTAGAAACATAAGCCCTCAAAGAATATACACTGTTTGGTTGCTCTCTTGCTCTATTACTCTCTCTCACTCTCTCTCTCATCTAATCTTACACTTTTTTTTCTTCTCAGTTTGAAGCTTTACACTTTATTATCTGAAGGTGGGTTTGTGCATTTGCATATGCATATCATCAATATGGATGTTGCTTTGAATTCTGAAAAACAGCAATCATTTTTATGCTGTATGTCACTCTGTATATTAATCCTATGATTCATGAATCAGGTTAAATGCAGAGCACAAATTCCGAGTATGGGTCACCATACTTGGCCACACGTCACGTCCTTTCCTTTCCTTTTTATTTCAGCTTTATTTTAGGTAATAACAAAGATTTTTAATTGTCTTAGTTTTACAGTAGTTAACAATAACAACATTGTTCTGTCTTTTTTTTTGGTTTTGTTTATGGTCTGTTTTGAGTTATATATTGGTCTACTGCAATAATGAAAAAAATGATATATATTCCAGAGGTGCCACTTCCATAAAGACATGTAAAGATGACAGTTAATCAGAAATATGAGTAAAGCCCCATTCACAACAACAACGATAATTACACACCATTCGTTTTATTGTAAATATTGCACTACAGTTTTGTCTGCCAAAAATGTTCAAACTCTTTAAAATTGGATGGATTCTGATTGGCTGTCTATGTTTTTATTGCACATTAGCTGGAAAAAAACTTCTTAAAGTTATTCCAATGATATTGTTCCTCTTTGTAAGTTGTTACAGTTGTGGTGAGGATGAATGATTATTAAAACTTTATAGTTATCATTATAGTTATTGTCCTTTGTATGAATGGGCCTTAGGGGTCAAAGTTCATCACACATATCCCCATTAAAAATATAATCCCAATTAAAAACAACAATGACACCTACAAAGGGACTTTATATTATATAAAGTGTGCAGGATATGGGCATTCATACCTTCTTTTCCTAACAGAAAGTCCAGGAAGTGGTATGTATAGGCCACTCCTGAGTGCGTCTCCACTTGTGCTCTTCTGAGGGTGGAGAAAATCTTCCCCGGAGCTTCATCTGACCCTCGGGGCTTCTGCAACTTACAGCCCATGTCTGCACACGTGGAGAAACACAAAGAAAGAGAAAGAAAATGAGACAGATGAATATGGATAATTTGTCTGAAATATTCATGTATTCATAACTGCATTATTGATTTAACTGATTGCCTTGGCAGCAGTCCCTAATTGTCATGCTAATTAAGTCAGATTGACGTTGAAATAGGAAGTGAGCATGTGCGAAACTGGGGAGAGGGCATTTCAGCATGTCTTTAAACACAACTGCAAACATTCAGATACACGCACGCATGCACACGCACAGATTCGTCACACGGTAACATAACATGAAGGCTAATTGGAAACCTAATCAACCTTCAAGCACCAACCTTTAATAGAAACACACGTTCAACGTGTCAAACACAATGCCCCCTTCAAAAGGAACACACTGTCTCCTTGGTTACCAAAAGTAGCAATCAGATAACACTTCATATTTGATCTGTGACTACACAACCAATCAAACAGTGGAATGTCTGGCTGATGAATTAGCGTGTGGCTAATGCTAATGAGTGTCACATCTATAGCGCACTAACTTGATGTGACAGCAAAGGCACACCACGTGAGCCCCAGGCGGCAGCGCTAACACACACCATCAGGTACGGGTGGTTAGCTGCCAGCATTTCCGTGTCAGCGTCTGATGAGCCAGAACAGGTGAAACCGAGAGGAACCGGACAAGCCCAGTCGCCGTGACAACAAGCATTAAGTGCGCAATGATGACATGATGGGGAATGAAGATGGGACAGGGGAGCGATGGATGGCTGGTTTTGTGCTTCGGGGATGGGGTGATCATTTTAGGGCTGTGCCTGTCTATGAGTAGATCAGGACAGACAATAAAATCCAGTACTGTGCTTTCCCAGTGGTACAGAATAGGTCTGCTACTCGACCCAAGCCAGAAGGTCCCAAAATACTCTCGGGTTTCGGGTCGGGTTCGGGTTTATTTTTAATGAATAGCTTCGGGTTCGGGTTGGGCTCGGTTTTGTAGCTATGCTGCTTTCACTGACGCATGCGCACACACACATCACTTGTACACAGAGATTGGAGATGGCGCAGTGCACACAGAAATGCTGTGGAGCACAGAAATTTTTCTTAATAAAATAGCTTTGATACACGCTACATTATATTTCTCAGCAATGAGGGGGTAAAATCTCTGTTCTTAAGTAAATAAACTCAGCTTCATTGTTTGTAGACAGAGCCTCTGTATTTGTTTACAGACTGTTGCATGCAGTTGTGAAATACAACATATTTCAAAAGTTTGGCTATTCGGTGAAAAAACGATTTCGGGTTCAGATCGGGTTTGGGCTATAAATTTAACAATGGCAGTTGGGTCGGGTCAAACGATCTTGGGTACGGGCCGGGCTCAGGTTTCAGTTAGTACTGTATCATTATTGTTTTCAATGGTATGTACCAGTAGGTGTTTCAAAAAGTATGAAGGCATTACCATTGTAGTAGTTTCCAAAAGACCATGGTTTTACTTACTATGGTATTATGTCCAAATACTATGGTAATGGCAGTGAGACAGATGACTGAGTGCTGTAAAACAACGCCACAACGATGTTTATTTGCTGCAAGAAAAAACATATAGCATGAATTAAAGACTTATAAGCGATTCTTGTAATGAATCACACAAAAAGACTCAGTTTGAATCAGTCTTAGGAATCATTCACAGCATGACCTCACTGAATTGGTCAAACAGCTACTGAATCAAAAACAATATGACTGAACCAAAAGGCTTTACTTTTACTATAAGTAAAAACGAAGCAAAAATTGAACATTTCGGGAAACTATCGAATGGAATGGAATAACATTATTGTGTGTGTGTGTGTGTGTGTGTGTGTGTGTGTGTTTCCAAGGCTGCATTTATTTGATCACAAATACAGTAAAAACAGTAATATTGTGAAATATTATTACGTTTCTATTTGAATATATTTTAAAATGTAATTTATTTCTGTGATGGCAAAGCTGAATTTTCAGCAGTCATTACTCCAGTCTTCAGTGTCACATGATCCTTCAGAAATCATTCTGATATGGTGATTTGCTGGTCAAGAAACATTTATTACCATCAATGTTGAAAACAGTTGTGCTGCTTAATATTTGTGTAAAAAGTGTGATGTTATTTTTTCAGGATTCTTTGATGAATAGAAATTTCAAAAGAACAGCATTTTTTTAAAATAGAAATCTGTTGTGACGGTATGAATGTCTTTATTCTTACTATTGATCAACTGAATGTGTTCATGTGAAATAAAAGTATTACATTTTTTAAAATAAATAAATAAAACTCTTACAGGCCCCAAACTATTAAACGGTGTAGTGTAGTGTATATATATCAAATAATATTTATTAGACTATGCTACCAAAATAGTATATGGGAGGTTCCAGGCTGCAAAAACAGCAATGACTCCAGGAAATCAATGGAAAACATTAGGAGGTGGAAAACATAACCTGGCTTGTCTGCTCAGATGTAGAGCTTTATATCTACAGAGCATCTCTACATGGACACAGAAGTGGTTCTTCTTCATTTTAAGAGCTTTCTCACTTTGAATTTCCTTTGAAACACTGGAAATACTCCTAGTACAACACCATCACACATACAAAAACAATTATCTTTCCTTTGTTCTTTTAGAATGAATTTTTTAATCAAACTATCGCCTCAGGTGTGATAGTGGCTGGTTATCTGCTCAAGTCATTCTCTAATCTGTTTAATCTCTGTTATTTCTTTTATTCCACAAAATGTTGGACTACAGACTTCAAGTGAAAATTGAAATCATTGAAAACAATACACTGCTTTTAAGATTAGTTATTTAGAAGAAATGAAAGAGTAATTTATATTAAACTGAGAATATACACAGGGAGGTGTTAACAATCATCTGTTACCTCAAGCACTATAGGTTAAAATTCCAAGTAGGAGTAAATCACAAGGATTTACTGAGACAATTTGCTTTTATTATGAATCCGACAGCTGGAATATAAATGACAAATTCACTGGAGATACACAGACCTTCACACCTGTGCTGAGTGAAGTTAATGCTGGCAGTCAAGCATCCGGTTCCACTCAGTTCCCTTCACTAGCCTGACAATCACATCATTA
>JAFVLL020044424.1:0-57087 GCA_021397915.2 Tor tambroides | reverse complement strand
GCTCCTCTCCAGCAGTGGATCTTATTTTGCATATTTTCTTATTTTATCATGCATTTTCTATGAATAGACCCATAATAATATCTAGAGAGCAGGATGACAAATATAATAGTGATATATACATAAGACGGTAAACTATGATTTCAAACCAGCACTTATTTTACACCAAATTTACTCGAAATCAACAGAAATGGCTAATCATTTTGAACAGATTTTAGGAAGTGACATTGTTAGTTAACACTTCTCCTTAGTAGCCAAGGGATCATTGATCATTTGATACCAGCAATCTTAAAATGGCCAATTATTGGTCCATTAATTGGCCTGGCTGAACTATCAGTAAACATTCAGTCCATATTTGGCCATTTTAAGATTACTGTGCCTAATTGGCCGATATATTGCTAATATATTCACAAGGCGGCAAATTTCAATGAAATTAACACTTATTTTATACAATACTAAGAAAACAACAGAAATGGTTAATATCCAGTTGACAAACTTCTGTTAACTAGCCAAGCAGACATCAAGCGTCTGATACCAATAATCTTAAAATGGCCATTTATTGGGTGATTAATTGGCCTATTTTGCCATTTTGAGATTATTGGCACTGATTACTGTGCCTGATTGGCTGATAATCTTAAACTGGCTAATTATTGATTGATTAATTGGCCTGGCTGAAATATCAGGAAATATTCAGTCCATATATGGCCATTTTAAGACTGATTGGCCAATATATTGCAGAAATATTCATAAGACAGCAAGCTAGAATTAATTATTTTATGCACTATTTATTCAAATGAGATGATTGGCCGATTAACAAAAGTGATCATCAACTCGCCCATCCTGTTCTCTAGACACCAGATTTGGCATCGGCTCTTAAAAACAGCTCTTTATTCTTTCCAGCTCATTTCCATTTTTACTTTCCACACCAAACCTCTCGCCCTCGTTCGCTCTCTCCCTCTCTCATTTTCCACATCCACTTCATCTTTCTCTTCCCACGCTTACCCTCCCATCCCCCGCAGACTGGAGCATCATTGAGAAAAGAGAACGATTAGCGGCTCTTTTCTGCCGTTACGTAACTGTAATGTTCAATCTGTCTGGCCTATATTCCGCCCGCGTTCATACTCAACTTATATAAAAGCATCATATATGGACATGTGGATTAGAGCTCATAACATATGCCGGAGGGGCATTATAGCTCTTATGCTGCCAAAACACAGCAGCTTGTGATATAACAGATTGTATCTCAAGACAAAGAGAGCTGCCGAGGATCGATACAGACCTTTATAGCTCTACAAATCAAAGATGATCCTGTGACACTATGTTTAACGGTTTTCTTTCTTTGTGTTCTCTCCAGGCTCTATGTGGGTGTACGGTTAACGTCCCTACGCTTGACGGACAGATGAAGCCCCTCCCATGCAATGATGTCATCAAGCCCGGCTCAATGAGACGGCTTATAGGGGAGGGGCTTCCCCGAGCGAAGAACCCCGCCCAGCGTGGAGACCTGCTGGTCGAATTTCAAGTCGTTTTCCCTGATCGCATTCCCCCGAGCAGCAAAGAAATCATCAAACATAGCTTGGGACAGTGTTAACTGAAGAAAACACACGCTCATTTTGGTGACTGACTTAACGTCAGCTGTTTGTCTCTGTGAGGCACACGCACTCAAGTGTGAGACGGGATGCTCACACAGACATATTACATATAGGTATGTAATACCTGTGTTAAGTGTGATTCGTACAGAGATGAAGTGTTTGAGGAAACACACGAACAGCGCACGCACTAAACACGCACCTGCACTGATGGTGCTACTCTGAAGTGTTAGCATACTTCTTTAACCATGACGACCTTGTACTCACGTACAGAACTGTCAGTGATTTAGTCTCTATGAGAGATCCCTGTGTCATGTTCCAATGAATTATTTGTAAAGATTATATAGAGAAAATGTGAATTTCAGATATGACCTGGCATGTATGATGAACGCATGTTTTGTAAGCAGAAATAAAGTTTTATTAATGAAATAACTGGAATTTGGTGTTGCCGTCTTTAATGTGTTGAGCACTCAATATATAAGATGAAGAACGCATGCATGGATTTAATCCATGAATGATGAATGCATTAAATTACATACGAGAGGGGAAAAAGGTGTTTAAGGTCAATTTTGAGTTTTTGGGCTATTTTGCTTCCATAGCTTGTCTTCTTTCAGACTAGTGGAAAGAAAACATCCAAAATACACATTTAAGTGTTTATTTTATTGTTTTATATATATATATATATATATAGACACACACACACACACACACTGCATTACATATTGGATATTTAAACATAAGTTTCAGAAAACTTTTAATGTCTTAATGCACTGTGATTAATCAACTGGGAAAGTGGGATGCTATAAATTAGTTAACATTATTTACCCTAGTAACCTGTGGTGTCCTGCCTCAAAAATAACTTTCAAAGAGATAAAAGATTAATAAAGTAGTTTATGTATTAATCATCTGTGATGTTCATATTCCACACCAGAAAGGGTAGAATTTTTGCTCTGTGGATTTGGATACTAATAAACACAAAAGCTATATGAGGCCATGGTGTGGTTGATTAAAACTCAGTAGCTACCATAAAGTTTGAGCCTTTAAATATTTAATATGAATGCTTTTAATAGTTTCAAAGCCTGCTGTATATTCCCTACTGCTTTCTGAAGATGAAAATAGTAACTTTACTTGTATAGCACAAAGTGCTCCACGGGAAAAACTAATCAAGAATACATCCAAGAGTTCTTCATATACAAAAAAAAAAAGATTAAATCTGCTGGAAATGTCCCATTGCACAAAATGTGGTCTACAAAGAAATGGAAGGACTTGTATACAGGCCAAACTACACTGAGACAGTGAGCCAGACTCCATCACAAATACATACCTGACCTCAGTGATGTTTGTGTCTGAACAAGAGCAAATCCCTGCATCCATGTTCCAGCATCCATTAGAAAACCTTCCCAGAAATCTTTTTATTATCCATACTAAAGCAAATGATTTTGAATTTAAAGGAATAGTTCACCCAAACATTTAAAATTTGATGAAAATATACTCACCCTCAGGCCATCGAAGATGTAGATAAGTTTGTTTCTTCATGGGATCAGATTTGGAGAAATGTAGCATTACATCATTTGCTCACCAATGGATCCTCTGAAGTGAATGGGTGCCGTGAGAATGAGAGTCCAAACAGCAGATAAAAACATCACAATAATCCACAAGTATTCCACACCACTCCAGTCCATCAATTACCGTCTTGTGAAAAGTTGAAAAGCGAAAAGCTGAAAAGCAAAGAAAAGAAAAAAAAATATGAAATGAAAAGAAAGTAAAAGAAAAGGCATGATTTACATAATTTTCCTTTTCAAATATATCTTCCAGTTTATGTACAAGTGATCTTTTTCCAAGGAAGGACCTCCACAGTTGAAATACAGTCAGAAAATGTGCAAAATTATACCTTTAGTGGTACAATATTGCCCTAAAAGATGTGTATTAGTACCTAAAAGTAGTAATATGTATCCTTTTTGTGAAGCTGTGAACTTTTTTATGTAATTAAGGTACAAAGATGACAAATTATATGAGAGGACACTGCCTCAAACTGTTTTGCCCCTAATGGTACCATTTTTTTTCTAAGAGTGTACTATTTGATAGGACATATTTGGCAATGATTCTCTCAAGCTCAACAGACTGGTATTCACAGGAAATGTGCAAATATATGAACTGTCTGAGCGAGAAGAACATTGTCTCGTGTCAGTCATAGCCGTGTTTGTGGCCCATGAATCATACTCACAGTTTAAAATGACACTCACACTTACTCAGGGTCAGAATGGCTGTTTTTAGCAGGGTGTGAACCTAGATATTTCTAAGGAAAAATTAAAGAAGCCAATTCTATATCTGAAGTGTAATGTTTGCTCACCACTGCATCTATTTCACTTGGGAAATCCACTGTTATGCAGTTGTATTTTTTTAATAAGCTACATATATGCAGGACAAATATTGTCATTTTTTCTTTTTCTAACATCAAATGAGGCCATTCATGACATTTCACAACACATACAGCGACTGTGTGTTTGTGCTTCCGGTATAAGTGGCATATTCTCTGTGGAAGCATTACTCATTTCTAAATTGCTTCAGATAAAGCCGCCCACAAAATGAATGGACGTAATTATAAGCACTTAAGGGACCATCTAAAGGGCCTCAAGCCTACGGGAATCAAGGTTAGGTTAGCATTTTAAATATGTGTTTGATGGCTTCAAAGTAATAAGATGTACAGGGTTTGTGATTGCATTTACATGAGCAACAACTGAAAAAAAGACTACTAAACTAGACTATACTGCTCTCTCTCGGCCATAGTAATGAATTGCATGGTGAGAACTTTGACTTTTTTATAGTTTAATTTAGCTTTCATTTCAGTTCAGTTGTAGCAATTTTAGTACTATTTTAAGTAGACTTAGTTGGCAATTCAACAAATTTTAATTTTTTAAAGTTTCATGTTTTTGAAATTTTCATCTAATATTAATATTGTATTTCAGCTTTATTTCAATTTAATTTTAATAGATTTAATTAACAGTAAAACACTAGCAGATATGACTATTTTTAACTAACGTTCCCCTCAGAAAAATTGGTTAAGAATTAGCCTACATCAAGGCAATGTGTATGAATTTTAGGAATACTGTAGCTACTTTTTTATTCAGAATAATTTGGGGAACATCGACATCACGAGGTAACTCTGATAGAAGCAGCAAAAACATGTAGCCTAAATTGGTTTATATAACATTTTATTTTATGTAGTCACCAATTAATTATTTCCTTATCATTCTCTGAACTTTCCTGGTGATTTTGTTTTGTTTCCAGTCAGAGCCTCACACGAGCGCTTGATTTCACCTCAACTGAAACTCTTCAAAAGTTCGCATGACTCCCAGCATAAGTGCTTTTACATATTTAACTTCATTATTGTGTTAATTTTGAGGGCTTACGAACAAAATAGACGACTTAATACACCAACGAAATTATCATCTCTGAGGTAAGATTGCAAAGTTGTTGCAAACTGTCGGTGAAAAGCCAAAGCTCTTGACGCACTCTGGCGGAATTAATTGATGTCAATGGGGCGCACCTGCGGTTCAACTCTCGGCTGTCAGTTTTAGTGATTTTATTGATATTATTTTACATAAAAACATAAATAATCAGAGGTGCAATTAAGCAAACATCAAAATCATATTGTTTTGTCCTGATCTGTGATGAAATGTCGCAGCTGGGATCGGCTGTGCCCTCATCAAACTTACCTGAGGGCCTCCCAGTGTCCAGTTTGGCCCTTCTGATCCTGGTGCTCATTCCCTGCGTCCTTCTGCTCCTGCTGCTCAACTGCCTGTTCGTGGGATACAAGCTGTTCCGCCTGACCCAGAGGAAGAGAGACCGCTGCGGGTCGGAAATCTCGCTCATGCACTCGTCGTTTTCCACCCGCCAGAGAATCACCCGCTTCCCTGGTCAGCCTTTGTTCGCTCCAAACAGAAAGACCAACTACGTCTCGGTCTCGGAGCCGACGCTGGCGCCTCCCATCACTTCATCCCTGACCTCCTCAGCGGAGAGAAGGGCCACCGGGCAGCGCGCCAGATTTCTGCGCCCGGATGGGGCCACTTACGCCGGGACCGAGTCACTGCGTGTGCCGAACTGGAGGACGAGCGCCCCGGTTCTGCTGCAGTCCAGTGATTCGGACACGGAGCGGGTCAACACAGTGCCACCGAACTCACCAGCACTGCATGAGACTCCCAATGGGGTAGGGTCAAAAACACTAAATCACTAAAACACATGATTTAATGAAATATTACATAATCTCTTCTACTAATTTGAATATATAGGCCTGATGGAAGATGTCACGGCCTAATGGTCTCTATTTAATTCCATGGTTCCTAGAAATGGTCATTTAAAACTTTACTAATATGCCATTTTCATATTGTGGGTTTTTACAAGGCATTATAATGTACAAAAAGCATGGTAAAAGTGCCATTTGTTTTGATTATGAGATATTATGGGAGAATTTTGTTTTAATACTATGGTTCTTTGAAATGGAAATGTAAAACTATGAGAATTTGATTGACATTCTCATATAGTGGGTGTTTATATGTAATGTCAAAAAAGCATGGTATTACCATAGTACCATATCCAATAATAGCACAGATTTGTTTTGATTATGATAGGTTATATTATAGGAAAATACCATGGTTCTTTGAAATGGTAATTTAAAACTTTAGTAATTTGCCATTTTCATGTAGTAGGGTGTTTACATGGCATTATAATGTACAAAAAGCATGGTATTACCGTAGTACCATATTCAAAAGTGCCATAGATTTGTTTTGATCATGATATATTATAGGAAAATACCTTTTTAGTACCATGGTTCTTTGAAATGGTAATTTTAAACTATGGTACTTTGCCCCTTTTTATACAGTGGAATTTTACATAGCACTGTAATGTCCAAAAAGCATGATATTACCGTAGTACCAGATCCAAAATACAATAGATTTATGGAAAATTACTCCATGCATTGTTTATGGAGTAAAATATTGCTGGCAATGGTCAGTGCTGAGTATATTACTTATAAATTGTAGTCCATTACTGATTCCAAATTACATGACAATAATTGTAGGTACTAAGTAACGTTATCCATTGTTACACATTCTTACATTTTTACTTTTTGATTTATTTTATATTGCTTGTGATCTAACTCGTTTATCACATTGATACAAATAGGATAATATTGTACCATATTGATATAAAAATGCAAAAAGAATAAAAATATATTCCATTCGCTATTTAATAACAACATTAAACATTATGTCAAGGTTTCTTAAACTGGGGTTCATGAAGCCTTTTACGAAAGATAAAAGGCTTCCAAAGACAAAGACTTTTGTGAATAACATGTAATCAGACTACAGTTACTTTTTTTATTGATTACAAGTATTTTAAAATGTAATCTAATTACAAGTACTTTGGAATATGATTACATAATCCAGATTACATGTGATCAATTACTATCCAGCATTCGCAATGGTCTCCATGATCTACTTATCTCACAAAGCTTTTGGGAAACACAGCCCAGTTTATTATTAAAACTCTTGTTTGTTTTAGTCTAGTAGCTGACGAGGAAAACGATTGCTCTCTTCAGTTTTGGGTCCAAGTGAAATGCGAGGTCAAGCTTGCCCTTGAGTAATTTAACCGTTTAACTGCTCTGGTTACAGTTCTCAATGCAGATGACTTCCATGCGCAGAAGCAGCACCATGGAGCTGGAGGGCGCTCCTCTGGATAAGATCTGTGTGGAATGCGAGTCCGCCAGCATCATCCAGCCGGAGAACTCCTGCTATGTGGCGTCGTCAAGCCCCTCGGCTAGGGGTTCAGGACTGGACAGTGACTTTGGAGCCAGTGCAGGTTAGTTTTATTATCTCATTCATAGAATTGAGTAGACTTCAAAAGCACTAACTACATATCCACTACAAATAGAAAACTTCTGACTTCTGGCGTCTGTCCATTCTTTGAATTCTCCCAACTGTTCATTTAGGTGTATCTCTGCGTATCCTTTCTATGGACAGTGATGGTTTCCAGGGCTCTGCCTGGGCATCCGCTCTGGAATGGGATTACTACGACCCAAGCTATGTCACTCAGAACCACGTCCCGAAGCACAGACATCACGCACACCCCATCACTACCAAACAGTACTGGGTCTAGAGCCCGAGCTCCATGGAGAGAGAGAGAGAGAGAGAGCCTGATGAACTCCAGAACAAGACTCAATTCAGCCATTCTCATTCTAGAACTTCAGCTCAGCTGAGTCTATATTTCTGTCTGGGTTTAGTGCATTTAAAAATGTTCACTTGCTGTTTTAACTGCAACACGTTGTCAAATCACACACACACGATCAAAAAAATTCTTCACGATCACAGCTTACTTCTGCAGCAACTCCAAACAGGTTTGTTCTGTTTACGAAAATGCGTTTATAGAATCACCCCACTGTTGCTTTCACTTTAGATCACTTTGATTGACACTGCATTTGTTTTACACGTTGAGTTTCTCACTGTATTGTAATTTTTATATGTTTGCACGCGATTCTCAGCATGGAGTTACTGAGGTCTTCAGAAGAGGCTGTTCGAGTACTTCACAATTTTGACACGCTACACATTCTTCTATTTGTAAAGGAAAAATATTTAGATTGTGCCTGAATTGAATAAAGTTTTAAAATACAGGGTCTCATTTTATTGCTGTGGACATCTAATGCAATTAGATGCAATTAATCTTATTCCTTAAGATCACTGTTTTCATATATGCATTAGGAATTTATATAACAGAACATCTGATCTTGAAATTAGAGTCTCAAAACTCTACAAAACCATGCAAGCTGATAAAGACCAAATAATTTCACCATGCCTCTCTTTATTTAAAATACTTTAAATGTTTAGTTTGTATTGATATTAAAAGGTAACTTGTTTTCAAATGGTTTGAGAAGTTCTGAGTGTGTTTGTGAGACAAAAAGATGCATTCAGACAGACATTTCAACCAACACTTTTTATTGGAAACAGTTTATGAGGAGCTGGACGCAGCCACTGCTGCCCGACGGGGCTTGGGCACGGTTCCCTCACGGAATCCATTTCTGAAATGCACAAAAACATACTTCAGCCAACATAACACCACAGGACGTCACAGATAGGCCTAAAGATAATTCACAAGCCCATACCATGACTGCATGGATCTCAAATCTATCAATCAAGTCCCTCTTAACTCTAGTTTCAAAACCCAACTGGTTTGCACAAAAACTGAACAGAAAACAGATCCTAAAAGACACCCATCTAAATCTACGGGTCAAGCTTACCTCAGTACAAAATCCTTATCACTGGACAGTCATTTGTTCAGACATTTATTTTTGGACATCATTGGTAAGCCACTGTACAAATGCTAAATTTAACCAGACTACAGCCACTCAGGTTTTAGGCAAACATCAAATCAACAGGAAGGCTAATATCATTGACAGTCAAATGTTATGGCATCAAACTCAAACCCAGTCCTGCTTTGAACTTTCACTCTATTAATGCCAGATAATATACAAAAGGGGGGGGGAACACAATTTTATATCATATATAAGTTACATGGGGCAGAAATCTGTAAAAATGCCAGGGAAAAGGCACAAAAGTTCAAAAATGCTTCAAGAAAACACTAAACCACAAGATTCAAGTATGAAAAAAAAAAAAAGCCTTAAAAGCATGAAAATCTGAGCAGACCCACTGCATCCACGTTTACGCACCTGAACCTGCGGAAAACGACCTTCAGGTGTCTCATGCGGCCAGTTCCTGTGGTGCTGCGCCTCTTGGCCTTAACGCTCCAGTTGTCTACAAACAAAAGCAATTATATTATAAACAAAAGAAAATAAAATTCATTCCTCCAGCAGTCCATAAACATCTCAGGCTTACCTCAGTTCAAAGCTGTTATCACTGGACAGTCATTTGTTCAGACATTTATTTTTGGACATCATTGGTAAGCTTTGATACACCAGACAGAACACATGCGTTTTTGCAGTTCTCTCAAAAGTTCACCCAAAAAATGAAAATTTGCTTAAAAAGGTGTTTTAATTTTAAACCACTGCGACTGGTCAGAGTCCATAATCCACAGTAACGCTTCGAGTGAAAATGTTTAGAAATGTTTAGGATTGTTTTGGCTTATAAGCTGTGCTTGACCTGTGCATATTTCTCTCCTGATTCAGAAGAGATGACTTTTTCACTGGAGAAAGCAATAATATGGATAGAGGTCTCAAAGAAGTCTTAATGATTGATTTGTTTCTTACAAACACACAGCTTTTCACAAGACATTAACTGATGGAGTGGTGTGGATTGTGATGTTTTTATCATCTGTTTAGACTCTCATTCTGACGGCACCCATTCACTGCAGAGGGTCCATTGGTGAGCAAGTCACGTAATGCTACATTTCTCCAAATCTATTCCCATGAACAAACAAACTTTTTTTCAACATTCAACATTTTTCCATTTCTGGGTAAACTAATTCTTTCATATTACCTACGCTTCCGCAATATAAATTCTTGTAGCATGCCAATAAAGCTACTTGAATCAAAATCAATGCAAAACGACCAAACGTTGAACTGTGAGAGTTCATATACAAATCAAGACACTTACACTTTCTCTTGCGCTTGGCAGGGTAGCCACACTTTCCGCAGGTGGACTTCTGCAGGTGATACGCCTTGGATCCACAGCGGCGGCACAGAGTGTGCGTCTTATTATGACGCTTACCGAAAGACGACGTACCCTTCGTCTGAAAAACAAGAAATTCATCATTCACATTACTGCTTATATCTTAAATTCTCCTTTTCATATGACAGCTGTCTCAAAACATAGCAAGCTGCCTACCATAGCATTCATTCATGTGCAGCTTGCTTGGTTTGGACACTATTATGCCCATAAATAATGTCTACGTAGGCAGCTCACTATGATGACAACTGACTACATTATGAGATGACCCTCAATATGCTGTCTAACTAGGCAGCTAGCTAGGTTAGATGACGGTAGATAGTTTAGACTATGATGCTCAAGTATGTTTAGAAACAATAATGCTGAAAAGCAACTAAATACTATGATTTCCAAACAAACCCGTTTAGGAAGGAAAGCTCACTTGGCTGTGAGATTATAACGCACAAAAATGCTGTCTAGAGGCAGCTTAATAGCCTAGCATGTTTGCAGAAAGGCTAACCAGCTAAACTCATGCCACGAAAGTCTCTCAGAAACACGACTCGCTTCGTAACGCTGGTCTGACAGTTTAATTTATACATTTAAACAGTCTCAGACATATTAACATCAAAACTACGTATTTAAGATTAATTTAAATGAACACTGGAGGTAGTTTAGAGCTAACCGGTATATTTCTCGAGCTCGTTAGAACTGTATGCAAGGCTAAGCGACATGCTAACCGATAAAAAATATCATCTATAACTTCTCACCATTGAGGAATCACAGTCAAAATGGATGATATTGAGCCTTGAAAATATATGCTTGTGATATTATTAACGATACAGTGATTGAAAACAAGCCATGAATCAGATGTTATAGGATTCTGACGGCAAGGCGCTGCGAAACTCACCATCTTTCCTCAGAGCTGATTCGAAAGAGACCGGAAGAGACGCTGGTGTACCATTAAAACACCACCGGCGCGCTTCCGGTGCAACAACTCAATACGTCCCCCTACTGTTGCACTGCGGACTTCTTCATTCACAACGAGGACAAATGAACATACACCAATTATTTAAAAATACCTAAAAAAATACCTGTTCTGGTCACAGAAAGCTTAAATTAATTACAGAAATGGCATGTAGATCTATGATAACAAGATTTATAGCTTATATATTTACACAGTGAAAACATTATACACATGTAACAACTGTATGTTAGTTTAACTGAACATTGTATTTGTAGAGGTTAGGTTTAGAGGGAGGATTTAGTGTAGTAGGCTAATTAGCCTTAGCCTATATGCATAGCCTATATAAAAACAGAAAATCAGTGGAAAGTCCAGTAATATTGGATAACAGTGTGTGTGTGTGTGTGTGTGTGTGTGTGTGTGTGTTTATTCCTGTGGGAACAAAGCCAGCAAGTTTTATTGATTTGTCTTTTCCAAACGGTCTGTACAAGGGCCAAAAATGTCTGGACTTAAATTGTCTGATATCACTGAATGGCAAATCATTCTTTCCCATGCATGTCAAGTCTTTGACCATTATGTCTCATATAATATGTCATTCCCTCAAATTTGATGTTAAAGATCAAAGCATTAATTTAAAAGGGGGATGAGTTACAGCATAACAGGGTTGAAAAGAAACATTTTTTAGTCTTGTTTTAGTAAACAATGCGCTGTAAACATGAAAATCATTTTAACAGAAAAAGAATACTATAGTATAACAATAAAAAAAATGCACAGTAAAAACTTTTTCTAGGATTTTCTATACTATATAGTGAAAAAGTATATAGTATATGCCATTTTATTTAAAAATAGTGTAAAATGGGTTTTGGAAGTTAAAAATGAATGAATAAAATTAAATTAAATGCCCTTTTCAAGTAGGCCTATATAAATGCCTTTGAAAAGGCATTTAGTCCCTCTTAATAACAACAGCAACAATAATAATTATGGGAAATTTGGTCATTTTATTTATTATTTAACACTTTACATTAAGGTCACATTATTTAATATTAGTTAACATGAAGTAACAATGAAAAATACTTCTAAAGCATTTATTAATCTTAGTTCATTCCAACATTTATTAACATTATTAAAATCGAAAGGTATCTAACTTCATTTAATTGAAGTGTGTTAACATTAATAATGAACAGTTAATGAACGTTAACAAAGATTAATAAATAGCCTACTGTAACATGTTGCTCATTGATGGATAATATTAGTTAATGCAATACCTTATTGTGGGCTAAAGTGTTATTTTATTTAGCCTATTAATGTTTACGGCATTAAGCTATAATGGCGTTTTAGTTAATAAAATGTCTAACTATCACTGCAAAGCCCCAATTGGTCCTCGTGTAATTGCACTCATCGACCCTGCATCACATTTTCTACGGGTTTGATGAACGGTTTGATAGAGTCTGCAGTCAGTCCCTCGATCGCTGCCTCATTGGTGCTGATGAGAGGGAGTGGAGCGCGTCAACGCTTTTGAGACGCGCATTCTGCAGGAGCGTCGCGCGATGCGGGTTATGCGAGATTTACTACACGACCACATATAGACGATAGACCTCAATGGGCAGTTGTACCGTCGCTATATCTGACATACGCACAGGCAGGTTGCTCAAATGCGATACTGAGGCGAAAAGCAGCTGCTATGGAGACTGAGCGCGCATCGGTGAAGACGGTAAACACGCGCGGGTGTGACTCGATGCGTCTTCTGTAGGGCAAACGCGACCGTGAGTTTCTCTTCTGAAGGATGGGCTACTCAGATCCGACAGCTAGTAGAGATCTGTTGGGAAACAGATCCCTGTGTTTTATTTTCATATGTGCTTTTGGACTGGTCACCTTATTGCAGCAAATCCTCTATGGCAAGAACTATATTAAAAGGTAAGGTGATTATTTTATTAAATGGTGCATAATGAAAAAAAATATGTGTTCTATGAGGGTATATGTGGATGATAAAGCAAAATAGCCTACAGCAATTGACCTTAGTCATATTGCACCCATATTGCTCCAAAATCTCTTTTAAACTTGAGTTCCATTAAATCATGCCATACACAGTCCCCTGAATGACTGTCTATGCAGCGAGATGCTTAAGTCTGTTTTTCTTCTTCCCCTGTGTTTATTTTTCTCGTCTTGGTTTGTTTTTCTACCTTCAGCCCTTTAAACAGCTCATACATCTTGCATAAACCTGTGTGACAGCAAAAAGTCATATATTGCAGAACCTAATCATAAGCAATTGCGTCTATAGGCTGTGAAGAAAAACTGGAAGACTGTGATGTAGCCTCTGTTTTTTTGCATGAGCACATAGCCTAGATTCAAGCACTAGAAATTAATTATGCATTTAAATCATGGTGGTGTTTCGTAAGACCCAGATTTCATGCCTTTTTTGGGGCCACTTGCATCAAAATGACATCATACCGAGAATAAGTCCCGGAAGGTGAATCATTTTAGTTTTTTTTTTTTTTTGGGGGGGGGTAAGCAGAGTGAGATGGCTCAGCATTGCGAGGGTGTTTGAGTGTGCGTGTGTGTGTTTGTCTGTGTAAAATGGCGTCTCTTGTAAGAAGCGCCCCCAGTGCATTATGGTTCCTGCGTCCCAGCAGATGCCCATATGCTGAATTAGAGCTTTCTCACACTCCCACCTGAACCCCCCTCTTGCGTCTCACACACACTCAGGATTCATGACATCAGAGCCTGACGGCTGCGGATTGCATGAATGCTGTTCTGTACCTCGTATCTATTCTGCTGAAGTGGAGAGAAACAAGTGTAGGGGTGGGTGAGTGCTTTTGGCTTTAACTGCACCTTCAAACCCAGCAATGAGAGTAAATGGAGGCCAAATGGAGACTTCTGAGTCTTCTGCTTCTCAGATTTTCTTCTGACAAAAAACCCTACATCTAAGGGTTTCAGAACAGCGAATGAAAAACTAAGATCAGATTTTCGAAGAAACCATTATAAAAATGAACTCATAACCAATCAAATTAACTCAAAATTAAGCAACAGTCTCAATATGAAACATTTATCTCCCAAGACCAAGTTATCTGGGTTATGCCATATGTGACCCTGGACCACAAAACCAGTCTTAAGTGTCAGTTTTTCAAAATTGAGATTTATATATCACATGAAAGCTGAATAAATAAGCTTTCCATTAATGTATGGTTTGTTAGGATCGGACAATATTTGGCCGAGATACTACTATTTGAACATCTGGAATCTGAGGGTGCAAAAAAATCAAAATATTGAGAAAATCGCCTTTAAAGTTGTTTAAATGAAGTTCCAATCCATTTTACTAATCAAAAATGAAGTTTTGATATATTTACGGTACTAAATTTACTAAATATCTTCATGGAACATGATCTTTACTTAATATCCTAATGATTTTTGGCATAAAAAAAATTGATCATTTTGACCCATACAGTGTATTTTTGGCTATTGTTACAAATATACCCCAGCGACTGGTTTTGTGGTCCAGGGTCACATATATATTTTGTTTGCCAAGGCAAATGCTATTTACAATTGATAAATGGCCAAATGGTAGTTGCTATATTCCTGGTTAAGGATTTGAACAAATCTCAAACCTTGGCAAATAATAAAAACGCTCTCAAATCCCATTAACTTGAAAAGGGTGTCAACTTTCAAGCCGGGTATTGTTTTTGAAAATATATAGTGATAATATTCAAAACACCTTAGCAACTGCATAGAAATGCCTTGACAATCAACCCTACTGAAGAAAAAAAAACCAAAACAAAACAATAGCAAACCTCACAGAATGTGTAATGGTTATAATGTCTATAATGGGAATTGTATTGGTTTTAATGGCAACTGTAATGGTCCCTGTGAGTTTCTACTGGTAATTTGTTGCCTATTGCTGGCATGTTAAAACCACTAAATTCTAATGGGAGGGCCAAAACAAACTACAGATAATGGTTTAATGGTTAACAGTTAGTGGTTAGTAATGTTTTTAATGGCATTTTTGTGGAAACCATTAGAACTTCTTCAGCAGGGAACCACAAAATGAATCTTGCCACCATGCTTTACATATTCAGATCCAAACTGTATTTACTGTTCAATTAGGCCTACTGTATTTTGTTTACGTTTTCTGAATATGTCTCTCGTATATAGACCACAAAGTAGTGTAGATGTGAATACGAGAAAAAAATGGAAGGTTTGTCTAAAACGGTAACCAAAGACTTTCGATACTTTGCGGTAACTGTCCTACTTCGAGTACTCGCGCATGCGCATTGTACTAAACATCTGTTTACAGCGGCTGCACATCACAGTTCCCGAATCTAAAAAGAAAGTAGCTAATAATAAAGTACCTAATAATAATTCACCAATTTCAAGTTGTGATCTTGAAATTGTTGGGATAAAAATACCGTGTAGGATAAATGTAAGAAAAGAAGTCTTTATATTGAAATAATCGTGGGGACTTCACGCAACAGGCATCCTAATATTATCTTCATAGAATACATTCGACGCGATAATGTAGTCTGGTTAATACACCGAAGACTCTTATGAACTGGTAATTTCTAGTGAATCAATACATACCACTCTCACTAGCTAGGCTATATCGGATCGGATATTTTATTCGTATGTACACGTAATTTCTTCCATTCATAACCATCTTTTCTTTTAATTTTTTTCTTTATAACCAATCAATTATTGTCTAAATATGAAATATTTTTGTCCAAGTTGTAGGCTATGGGTTTTGCTATCTTTTTAATGACGTTTACCAAGGCAAATGCTGTTTATTATTGCTAAATGACCAATTTATGATTATTTCAAAGTGTGTTTTGTGTAATAATGACATGTAACACATACTGTGCCTTTTTATGTAGGCTGTTGTAAAAGTAATCTTTGAGAAAATATCAAAATATTCAGCCAACCCTGAGCACCACTCACATTTTCTTTTAGAAAATGTAAAAATATAGTTTTATACATCTAATTATTCGATTTTATAGAACTTATACTTACTGTTTTTCATCATTTGTGTCTATTTTTAACCCTCTGAGAACATTTTATGAGAAACACCTGAGACGCATACATGAATCATGATTGAGAACACAATTAAGTCTTATGTGCTATGAAGGAGCAACATCTGAGCGATAAAGATTAAATTTAGCAAACACAGTCTTCATTTGCATATGTGTGAGCATGTGACAGTCAGAAGCTATTTTGATATTCACACCTCAGATTAAAGCAGTGACAAACACATTTTTATTGCAGCTCAGGTACACGCCAGACTGGCTGCCGCTGTGAGACTCTGACAAATGTGTGCATTAATAATGCATCCACAGAACTGAATAAAACGGCCTCTTAAACGCTCCTGCCAGGTGAAATTACAACTTAGAATTATTAAAAACACTTTATGCTGGAACTGGCCTTCTAATATCATTGCAATAAGTCTTAAAGCTGTCAGATTGGAGCGGAGTTACAACTAAAAATAAAATCGCACCGAACCGGCCAGGACAAGAGGTGATTGCTGCGTATGAATCAAATACAACAAGGTTATTTTATTACATTTTCCTCCTAGCTCCGCATACACTGGTGCTAGATTTAGGATCGGCTTCTGCAGTCTTGTGCCACGCTTGACATTTCCTCTTTGTCCTGGAGATATTGATTGGTTAAGTGGCTGTGCCATGCAGAAAAAGCATTGACATTTAGCTACTTCTTGAGCTGTGACCTCTTCATTATCTACTCGACTGCAGAAACGCATCTGTCCTTCGTATGCACCCTCTCTCTCCTCTTCCCATTAGCAGCTGAGTTTGCGTTTCTCGTCCTGGTCAGGAAGTTGAAGAGCTAATGTCCACATTAAATTGATGCTTTTAAGGACACGTAGAAAATGGCTGTGCATGTACTACAGGGACTAGAACTGCTTTAGGACAGCAGATTTCAAAAAGACCACATGAAATCAAAGTTTGTAAGCTTTTAAACAATTTTGCTTGCTTTTTTCCAGTAAAATTCTGCAACTGACTGACATCGGTTTAGTAAAATTAGTAAATTTCGTTGTAGCTAATACATACACTAATGCAAGTTTTTTTAATCCTAGTTCCATATTCACTTTTTATTATGATTTTACAATATGTTTTAAAACATCAGTGTCTTAGCTCCCAAAACGCCTGTAAATAATCAGGATTATTGCAATCCCTTTTTTTATATATATTTTGCCAGTGTTTTAATCCATAAAGCTTTGAAGACAAAATGAGCGCCAGTAAGATTACTATCCAGAAATATGCAAAATAAGACCATGTTCAACATCTGTCCTCAGTTTTAAATATTTTATAGACTAGTGTTCAAAACTTTGGGGCCAGTAAGACACATTTATTCAGCAAGGATGTATTAAATTGATCAAAATTGACAGTCATAACATTATAAAAGATTAGTATTTCAAATAAATTCTGTTTTTTAAATTTTCTATTGATCAAGGAATCCTGAAAAAAAATCACCTTTTAAAAAAAATATGAAGCAGCACAACTGTTTTCAACATTGATAATAATCAGAAATATTTCTTGAGCAACAAATCAGCATATTAGAATGATTTCTGAAGGTCATGTGACTCTGAAGACTGGAGCAATGATGCTGAAAATTCAGCTTTGATCACAGGAATACTTTACATTTTAAAATATATTCAAATAGAAACCAGATATTTTTAATTCTAATAATATTTCACAAATGTTACTGCTTTACTGTATTTTTGATCGATCGATAAATGCATCCTTGGTCAGCAGAATAGAAAAGTTGTGTAAATCATCACCCTCTAAATCCTCTTCAGATAATATTATTCATTGTTTTTCATCATTTATTTTGACATTTTTACAGAGAAAAGATCTGTACATTATGTGTATCAACACTCGTTTTTTCAAAGGTTTGTTACACTTCCAAATGTATGAATGTCTTTGCATTAGATAACACAATAAGAAACCAAGTGACCTTTAATTTAAGGAAAGAAAGGGCAAGCACACTTGACTAATTTACAGCAAAAATGGCTCAGAAAAAAATGTTGTGAGAAAAGCTTGTGGAGCATTTGTTTGCAGATTCCACTTGGTTTGATATTTTTGTCCTCTAATGCAATGAGACAGAGATATTTTGAAGTATCTAAAAACTCTGGCGCCACTTTACTGTACAATACATGTGAAGTGCAGTTGATCTGATGGTATTTGCTGTTCAGGATTGCTTCTTTGTCATGCCACTTTTTCAATGAAGATTATCAGTGGTACTCCTGACATCATACACCAATTTTTACATTCTTTGATTTAGCCAAACCAATGACAGACTCTTACAAATCTGTGTGTGTTTGACATTGAACGAATACATGAAACCTTAAACGACCTGCCTCATTTTCTCACTAGTGGGCAACAGTTTTCCCGCCTCAAAGGAGAGGAGGTGGGCAACTGGAGCGGGCTCATTAGTTACCCCGATGATGGAGGGATGAAGCCGGCCAGAAATGGGAGGAAAAGGTACAAACCAGCACAGAAACCTCTCAACAACACCACCAACACTCTAGAGAGACAGTGAGAGAGAATGCCACATAGACAATGATCAGCCGCTTGCATGTCTGGACTTGAGACACATCCAATCCTATCAGCCAATCAGACGAGCAGAAATACGCAGCTGTGGCAAATCAAATTTATCAGAGCCAATCAGAGGACCAGGACTGATTGTAGATTTCCAAAGGAGAAATTAAGCACAGCAATGTATTTTTCCCATTCGCTTTCTCCAAAACCACCCGATTTGAAATGAAACTTTATTTGAAGCAAGTCTAAGTGTGTGTGGTTTTGTTCACAATGGAATACTAGCTTACGGCATACTGTACAATATACGCTGCATACTAGCAATTTTTTAAACTGAAATCATTTGTATATCATGCACTGCAAAAAATTATATTTTTGTCTCGTTTTGCAGGACAAATATCTAAGCATTCTTAAATCAAGATAGATTTACTTGAGAAGTACAATGGCTTAAGATATGAAGTCTTGCTTTCTGAAAAAACCAATCACAATTAAGTGAGTTTATGCTTAAAACAAGAAAAAAATATCTGCCAATGGGGCAAGAAAAATAATATTGTTCTCCCTTTGAGTTAAGC
The DNA here is from genome assembly GCA_021397915.2 of Tor tambroides. NCBI lineage: Eukaryota > Metazoa > Chordata > Actinopteri > Cypriniformes > Cyprinidae > Tor > Tor tambroides. Next base: position 37,785 of record JAFVLL020044424.1, on the reverse strand, counting down.
TTATTTTTCTAACCCCACTGGCAGATTTTTTCTTTACATTTCAAAAAGTTGCATGCTCCAGTTTGCCACTAAATTTGATATTGCTGCATTGCATGTTCAGTTTAGAAAGCGGCATTCAATCGTGTAGCAAAATATTGTGGTTATTATGCATTTTCATTACATTTTGTGACATTTTCCCATGCTGTTTGCTTTATTGTACATGGCATGTTACATGCATGTCGAAATAGAAAAATTAGTATGCTTTTCTGAACAAAGCCACTGTACCTAATTGGAAATGGACTACTTATTCCATAAAGCATCGCAAATTACAATTGAATCCGATTATGGTAAGCATATAAGAAAATATTATATATTTGAAGTTTATGGCAACATTAAAATATATAAACATTATACATTATGATTAAATACTGTAGAAATAATAATAATAATATCATTTACATTTTAATTGCACATTATTTGGACACCAAAATAATACGATTACCGTGTGACTGTCCTTTACTGAACAAAGTCACTGTACTAAAATGGGAATGAACTTATAATAATTGATTTTAGGTGGAAAACACTGTATACTTGAAGTTTATTGCAGCTAGGGCTGGGCAATATATCTCATACGATATTCATGCGCATCTCGTCAGTAAAGCCGGTTCCTTGATTAGCGGTAAATCCCCATCACCTCTTTTCAAATGGAGCGGCATTTAATACACGGAGCCGTAGATCACTGACAAGCTACGCAATATCGAGTTCATTATCGCAGATGAATTGCCTTCGATAATGAACGCGATATTGCGTAGCTTGTCAGTGAACTACGGCTCTGTGTATTAAATGCCGCCTACTTGAAAACAGATGGAGATTTCATCGTTAATCAAGGAACTGCTTTACTGACGATGCGCATGGCTATCGCACGAGATGTATCGCCCAGCCCTAATTGCAACATTAAAATATGTCAAAATGATATTTATTAAACATTAAATTTGAAACAAATAATAATATACTATTATTGACATAATCTGCATTTAAGTTGCATATGTATCCCGAAATAGTATGATTAGGGTTAGTGTTAGTATGCTGTTTTGAACAAAGCCACAAATGAGAATGAACTGTTTATCCCATAAAGCATTGCAAATTATGTAGTTGAATCAGATTAAGGTACAATGTAAATCAATTGACTATTGATTTTAGGGTAGAAACTACTATATATTCAAATTTCAAAGTTTATTGCAACATTAAAATATGTACAAATTATATTTATTTATATATTCCTGATTAAAATAATATAAATAATATTATTGTTTATATAATATTTAATTTAAATTGCACATGATATGCACACAAAACGTTATATGCATTAAATATTAAATAATTAAGTATTAATATATTATTTATGAATATGTTATTAAATAATAATAATTTATATTTAAATGCTTTTTTATATTCTGTGGAGGAATCGAATGGGATTTTTTACATTGGGGAACCCTGCTCTTGTGCTCTTTTGTAGTTTTCAGTACTGGGACAGGAACTGAAGGGTCATTGAACCTAATCCACTTGTATGCATCTTGACAGATGTGTCCGTCAGAATTTTCAGCATTCTGAGGCTCAGAGCTCCGTAGTTATCACGCCCTGCCTAGCTGATATTCAGAAGAAAAAAAAAGCAAAGAAAAGGTAGGCCACACTGATGGCATCTCCAGTTCACCTCCTTGCCAACCTTACGTCCCCCCTTGAGGATGTCTCTTCGTCTTTTCCATCTGGTCTGAGAGGGTCCGACTGCTCATGCTCAGTGCTCGGCGCACCGCCGCTCCGTTTGTGCATGTTGTCTGCAACCTTCCATCCACCCTCGACTATTGACCTTTGACCCCATCACCCCCTTCCCCGCTCCCTGAGGTTGGGAGGCCTCCCTTGTGTTCCTCTGGATATCATGGGTCCCTGTTTCTGTGTCCCATCATGCATTTCTGAAACCCCTCCACACCTCACCTGTGTGTGTCATGAGCACACTTGAGTGTGTGTGTGTGTGTGTGTGTGTGTGTGTCATGTGACTGGATTCCCGCTTGCACATTGCACCGCCTCTCTTTGACCTGAAAGATTTTTTTTTGTCTTTTCGGTTTTCTTTTCATCTAAATGGTCACAGAAGATTGTAATGTGTCATTGGGGGTGTTTGACTGATCACACATAAAGAGCGCTCATGATTACCCAGTGTGCACCTCTTCAGGCTACAGCACAGTCACATGTCATGACGTCACTTCAGTCAGAGATGTATGGAATCGCTAAATGTGTTTCACTTTTTTTCTTCTGCCTAGTTTTTCATGCTCCTTCTCTTTGTTTCTTTTCTTTTTTTTGTCATTGCTCTTCATTATAAACCATTATTTTAATTAATTAGCTCACATTTACCTTCCATAAGTTGGGTGAAGTTCAAGACTTTGCTCCAAAACCACTAACTACCATCTTATTTATTATTATTATTATTGTTATTATGATTATTATTATTATTATTATTATTATACAAAAATTATTTCAATAATTGAAATAATACAAATAAAAATATTTTGAATAATATTATTATAAAATAATAATAAGAATAAAATATAAATAAAAATGGAATGAAATAATTTGAATAAAAATAATTGTTTATTATAATGATATTATTATAATTATTATGTTATTATTATTATGATTGTTGTTGTTTTTTTGTTATTAAATACTTAGCCCATTATTTTACAGTACATTAATATTATTTCAATAATATTATCAATAGTATGACATAGTATCAAATAATAACATAATAATAATAATAATAATAATAATAATATAATATAATAATACTGTTTTGAATAAAAATAATAATTATTATTAATAATAGTAAATAGTAGTTGAGAAAATAACAATAAAATAATGACATAATAAAATAAAAATATTTTGAATAATAATATTTATATTATAAAATAATAATATTAGCATTTAAATAATAATATATTTAAATAATAAAAATCATGAATAATATGACGAGAAAAATAAGAAATTTGTCATTTTAATTTTCCATTACTAAGAAGTATGGTATTTTTTATTTTTAAATATATCATATTTTATATTATTACATAGTTTTTTTTATTTTACAGTCCAGTATTATTGAAATAGTAATATATTAAAATAATAATACATTTAAATAAAAAAATATATAATAGTAATAATAATAATAATAAATATTCATATTGAATGTGAGACATGTTTTCCTTCTTTTTTGTTCTTAGTTGATGCTAAGAACACATGCCTGGCTAATGCCAAGATACAAGATCTTAAGGCAGTAAACAGTTAAAAAAGATTTTGTTGCTGTACAAAGCTGTTAGGATGGAAAGCATAATTTAAATCATGTTATTATATAACAAAGAAGAACATTTAAAAAAATGGTGAAGTGTTTGTAGCCTTTTACATAAAATTCCTCTTACATAAAATAATCCACTTAAGTCTGGGGTAATAGCAGCCATTAGCATGATAGTAGATAGATAGATGGGAGGCCTTTGGCTCTGCGAAGGCTGTTAGCAGCCATTTTGGCTCTGATTTCATTTACAGAAGCAAGCCCTCCACCATTAAAGTCCATTTAAAAGCCCATTAAAATGGAAACATGAAGCACTGAGTGTGTTTTCATAAATGCTGTGCCTGAGACCGAAAATGGCAAACAGACATATAATGAGAAAAAAACACTTCCTGATGCAGTCTACTTGCTCATATTTTACAGTTCATTCATTTAATCCATGTTTTTAATGCATATTTTCTGTATTTCTGTTTCACAACCAAGGTGAGGATTCACATTTCATCCATTCAAACCCTGCTGCCTCTCCTCATTGTGGTGAAACTGCTATTTCTTTTATATTTCTCCTCAGAGCATCAGAAAAGACAGTTTTAAGCTGAATGTGTCTAGCGTAACAGAGGGAGCGAGTCTTCAGAGCGGCTTGTCAACAATCCTCAAGTGGAATTCCTATTATAATTTGGAACCAATGCAAATGGGCTCAAACTATAGGGAGCGTAAGCATTTCTGCTCACGAGAGTCAAACAGTGAGTAAGTAGCTCACTGTTGCTTCATAAAAGTCTATATTGCAGAAGACTGAAATGCTAAATAGGTTTCCAGTGCATTTTAGTGAGTTTTAGTGCACTACTACATGGCACAAATAGGCCGGGAAAGGTCCTCAAGCCGGGATTTGAACTCGGGACGTCCGTAACGCGATGGCCGACTAAAGAAAATATCTTAATTGAGTCTTAACGGATTCATGTTTGATTCTATTAGGTTTGGTTCCAAGTTGTGACAGAAATCCACTGGCGTTTGTTCAGGATTGTTTGAGCAGTCTGCAGAGGCGAGAGCGTTCAGGATCTTCAGTTAGGTTGTCCATGCTGGAAGCTCATCTTGCAGTGTGTGCGCGTGTGTTCAGAGGACACGTGTCTGACTCTGTGTTCTGGCAGGTATCTGGAACGCTCCGAAGGCTCTTTAGAGTTCAACTCCACTTCCTGCAAGGAGCTACGGCAAGAAATCACAGATGTGAAAGTACTGACCATGTAAGTTTCTCTCTCGGATGTCTGTCCGTGTCCGTACAGAGCGAGCGTTCCAGCGGGAGTCAGATTTCCTGATGAATGTCTCGTCTCGAAGGACAAACCCTGTGAAAAGAGCATCTATTTAAAGAAATGCAATATCTGAGCAAGAGCAGCCTCTCCTTTCCACTCCTTCCTATAGTGGCGTTTAATAAGGAAAGCTACTTGTAGCTGTGACTGCTGCTGTTTAATTGACTGTATGTGTGTGTGTGTGTGTGTGTGTGTGTTTTAGGGTGAAGACATCAGAGCTGTTTGAGCGATGGAGGAACCTGCAGGTGTGTAAGTGGGAGCAAAACAAGGAGGAGACAGATAACTTCAAGTGAGTACATGAAGATTCTTCTCTTTTATCTCCCAACTTCAGCACAGTCTTAATGGGATTTCTGCGTTGAAACAAAGGAATGATGTCATCTCCAATAGGATTCTCGTGTGGTAATGAAGCGATGATGTCATCTCTCCCCCTGTCCAATAGAATGTCTCTGTCCCGTTGCTGCAATGCCCCCTCCTTCCTGTTTACCACGAAGAGAAACACTCCCTCGGGCACCAAACTGCGTTATGAGGTGGATACGAGTGGAATCTTGCACATCAGCCCGGAGATCTTTAAAATGTTCCCTGATGTGAGTGTGAAAGCACATGAGCTCGGAAGAGCAGGTGAAACTGTGTAGATGATTCCTATTGGAATTTCATCATTATTTAGAACCGATTCGAATTGGAATGTTCGAAATAGATTCCTTGTTGTAGGATCGTTTAGAACACATAATTCAGAGAGGATAAAATGGCTATTTAGGAGATCAAAAAGAAAATCTTTTAGATTAAACTTTTTTATCGCCTATTTATAAATATTTCCTTTTTTTCTAGTAGCAATACATTATTCCAATGTAACAGAAGTACATTTCTGAATAAATTCTAATTACTAATATTCTGGACCTTTAGAAATGTTAGTTAATCCTTTTTTATTTACATAAGATTTTTATTTGATTCTTTTGGTTTGATGCCAAATTATATTATATTATATTAAAATGAATAATCTTTAGGTTTGTGGCCAAATTATTGTATTTATATTATATATTAAATTGTGTTGTATTATATTATCTCCTTTTTTAGTAGAAATACATTATTCCAATGTAACAGAAGTAGATTTCTGTATAAATTCTAATTAAAAATGACATAATATTCTATCTAGACCAGAATTCATAATATTCTAGACCTGTAGAAATATTAGTTAATACATTTGATTCATATAAGATTCTTATTTAATTCTTTAGATTTGATGCCAAATTATATTATTTATATTACATATTAAATTGTATTATTTTATATTTCCTTTTTTAGTAGAAATAAATTAATCCAATATAACAGAAGTAGATTTCTGAATAATTCTAATAAAAAATATCCTGTATTATATTATATTATTATCTTTAGATTCGTGGCCAAATTATATTATTTATATTATATATTAAATTGTATTATATTATATTTCCTTTTTTTTAGTATAAAGGCATTATTCCAATATAGAAGTCAATTTCTGTATAATTCTAAAAAAAAATATCCTGTATTCTATTCTGTTCTCTAGGTTTGAGGCCAAATTATAATATTTGTATATTATATTATGTTATATTTTAGGTTTTAGGCCAAAAAGTTTATTCTGCATAAAGGCTTTAAGTAAAGTTTTACCAAGTTATAATTAAAAACTACATAACCTCGACCAAAGAGGAATAATATTAGTTAGTTCATATGATTAACAAAAGATTCTTATTATGTGATTCAGTTAGGATTTATTCCAAATTCTAACAAAATTCCAATTGGAATCCTGAGTAAATTCCATACGAATGGTTTGACTGCAGTGAAATAGAATGGAAATCAAAATGGGTGAATTGACATCGGCATATATGCTGAGATCTGTCTACACACACACACACACACACACACACAGCTGAATCACCCACATGACGCAGACACACCCTGACGAACATTACCAATCAAGCATCCTTATCCTTAAGTATCTAGACAGCCGTTACCTAGCAACCTCTGCAGTGATCACACCCTAGAAGCTCTATGCCTGCAACAGTTGCCAAGCAACCATCTCCAAGCAATCATCCCCGTAATCCCATTTGGGTTGCTCCTATCCTGTTTCTGAATGTATTCTGTGCTCTGACTGCAGGACATGCCCTATTCCAAATCCCAGTTTAAGAAATGCGCTGTCATCGGGAACGGCGGCATCATTAAAAACAGCAAGTGTGGACGAGAGATCGACGCAGCTGACTTTGTCTTCCGGTAAAATACTGTTGTTGGTTAGTTTGTTTAAACATCATGGGGATATGTAGAGGCATCTGCTAAACAACATGTCAAATCTCTCTTTCAGATGTAATATTCCTCCCATCTCAGCTACGTACAGTGAAGATGTGGGATCTAAGACTGATCTTGTTACAGTTAATCCCAGCATTATAACTGAGAGGTACACACACACACACACACACGCACACACACACACACACACAAATGTTACAAATATTTAATATAGGATTTGCTAATATTGTAAATACCAGTATCTGGGTGAATCTCACAAAAACATGTCCAAAATTCTAATCTTCATTCATTCATTCTTATTTATTTATTGTTTGTTTGTTGCCAATATTTACCTTTTTAATTTATTTAAAGAATTCTCAGTAAATCCTGATGATTCTTGTTATTCTAATATAATAATCATACTGTAATATTTATTTATTTATTTTATTTAAAAATCAGGTAGCAAAACAATGCTCATAACTTACAGGTAGCACAACAAATACTACCATGATGAATATAAATACTTTACGATTTAATTAACACATATGTATCTTGAGAGTTTGCGGTGAAAATGTGTTAAAATAAGGTTAATTTAAAATAAATTCTAATAATAAAAACTAATAAATAATATTCTAAAAAGCTTCATTTAATTTAAGCAACATTTAAATGAATTTATTAATTATTAGTTTAATATTAATATAATATTATTAATAATAATTATAATAAATGTTATATTTATATGTGGACCACAAAACCAGTCATAAGGGTCCATTTTTTCAAAATTGAGATTTATACACCATATGAAATAATAAATAAGCTTTCCATTGATGTATGGTTTGTTAGGATAGGGCAATATTTGGCTGAGATACAACTATTTGAAAATCTTGAGTCTGAGGGTGCAAAAAAAAATCTAAATATTGAAAAAAAAAAAATCGCCTTTAAAGTTGTCCAAATGAAGTTCTTAGCAATGCATATTTCTAATCAAAAATTAAGTTTTGATATATTTATGGTAGGAAATTTACTAAATATCTTCATGGAACATGATCTTTACTTAATGTCCTAATGATTTTTGGCATAAAAGAAAAATCAATACTTTTGACCCATACAATGTATTTTTGGCTATTGCTACAAATATACCCCAGCGACTTAAGACTGCTTTTGTGCTCCAGGGTCAGATATATTAATCTATGAGTTAATATAACAACAACAATAATAATATACTAAATGTATTATTATTACAGGTCCATCTAATAAATGTGTGCTGTAATTATACTTCATGCAAAAATACCTATGAATGATAATGAGGTCATTTTGCTTACATGCAGTTTGCGTTCCTGTAACACAACCATTGAGACACTAATTTGCTCTTTCTATTTGGACCAGGTTTCAAAAGTTGGAGAAATGGAGAAAGCCATTTTACGACGTTCTGCAGAATTACGAGAACTCCTCGGTGGTTTTGCCGGCGTTCTATAACACGCGGAACACCGACGTGTCGTTCCGCGTGAAGTACATGCTGGACGACTACGAGTCGTCCCGCGGCGTGTTCTTCTTCCACCCGCAGTATCTGCTGAACGTGCAGCGCTTCTGGGCCGTGCAGGGCGTCCGCGCTAAACGCCTCAGCAGCGGCCTGATGCTGGTCACCGCCGCCATGGAGTTATGCGAAGAAGTGCATCTCTACGGCTTCTGGGCGTTTCCCATGAACCCCTCCGGCATCTTCATAACGCACCATTACTATGACAACGTCAAGCCCCGCCCCGGTTTTCACGCCATGCCGTATGAGATCTTCAACTTCATGCACATGCACGCTCGCGGCATCTTGCACGTGCACACGGGCCCCTGCAGGTGAAACCGCCAAGTATCTCTGCAATCTGATTGGTCCGTTTTGTAGAGCTCCTCCCGTTCACTGGCGCTACGGAACTCAGACTTAATACGTGCGCGAATCGCAGCCTTAAAGGCCAGGCGTTTTATTACTACGTGTTTTTACAATATCGTGTCGGGACAGTTGCAAAATGGTACGTGTTTCCTGTTTGGTGATTTTCCGTAATAGTGTCGTATTTGTGTATCAGAGCAGATATCACGATTTAAACTTTGTGAGGAGGCGCCAAACCAGGCGCGACGCAATAAAGCGCAACAGTCGGGTTCTGGAAGTAAAAAGTCATTCATTTTCTCCATAGGGAAATTGATTTTTAATGATAAATCTTTTAAGACAGACCCTTTGTGAGCACTGAGGTTATTAATCGATGGTAAATGCTTTTGTTGAAGACACCTCTTCGCATTAATTCAACTTATTTTTAAAATAATCATGTTTAAAGGTGCTGTGTCATTTTTTGAGTACTAAAACACAATTTGCATTGTTAAAAGCGCTATACAAATAATATTGACTTGACTAAAACATAAAAATACCATAATGTTATAAACATGCTAAATTCACATGTGTTTCTCTGAAAATCAATGCTACAGCCAGTTATTCTACTTTTAAATGTGCGTTCTGTGTCGGAATGTCTGTTTTTGTTTTGGTCTGTGTGACTCTGCCCACTGCCTGTTTACCCAATTGTATCTCAACATCCCGGGTTGCCAGTTGGCAAAAAACACAGCCACGGAAGCCAGCAAACAAACTGGGTCAGAGATAACCGATTCTACCTGACCTAAAAAGCCTCGGCATCCATCTAAAATCTCCGACTAGAGGCATATTAACCCTTAAATGCATGAATGTTTCGCCAATCATTATCACATATTCGGGTCTTTAGCGACCCGGACCTATATATCCAGCACGGATGGATCTCTTAACTGCTGTAATAGCAAAAAACTCTTGATATTTTAAGAACATTTACAGAAGAATAAAATAAAGCATATTTTAATTTTACCGTCGCCGTCATCCGCACTTCCACAGTACATTCAGCATCTGCCTCATATTCGCGATCTCAAACATATTCTCAAAACGATCGTTTCAATGACTTCTTATGCAATATTTTGATCACTGGCAGCTTATTCACCACATCCAGCATCAAATGGCAGTGACATTTATATTTCATTGCATATAGTAATTGCTCTGCAGTAAAGCCATTCAAACCAGTTCAGATTTTGCTGATGATATTCGTTTGTTTTATGCCTGCAGGAATTATAAGTGAAACATCACGTCATCATTGTGTATCAAACAGTACCACCTCGAGGAAAAAAAAGATGCATTGCATGTATTGAGTCATCAGATATGTAAATATAGTTGAGCAGGAAAAAAAAAACTTACACATTTACATACCTCGGCTCTCTAGCGACCCTGTGCACTTTTTACAAAAAATTAATCAGAAAACAGGGACTCTTTTATATTTTGCTATTTTTTCTTGTTATATTGTTTATAATGAGTAGATTGAGGAATACTAAGAAAGTTGATGTCTAACTTTAAAAAATGAAGGAGGGAGAGGATAGAGAATGATGTACCGGGTCGCTAAAGACCCGAGGTATGAATTTAAAGGTGCTGTATGTAGGATTTTGACTCTACTAAAGCATAAAAATACCATGTTTGCAGATATTTAAGAAACATGCTAAGTTAACTTATTTGTTCATCTGAAAAACAATGCTACAGTCAGTTATTCTCCTTTGAAAATGTGCGTTCCGGCCCGGAATGTCTGTGTTTGTTATGGTTTGTGAAACCCGCCCACTGCCAGTTTACCCAATTGTATTTCGGCACCCCGGGTTGCCAGTTGGCGGAAAACACAGCTTATTGCATTTCATTCATCGTCATGTGCGCTCCTTCATGTTGGTGTCCTTAATCTGGCAACCCGCGTGTGCGTCAAGTCTGAGGAGGAGGGGCCGGGTGAAAAAAACCCTTTTGAATTTGGACTGCAATACCTAGTTCAACCGCTAGGTGTCAATCCAACGTACAGCACCTTTAAGGGTTAAAACGCGGATAAATCAACTCATCAATTTACAGTGTAAGGCTCCTTGCCTACCATTGTCAGTTGTGCTCGTTCCTGTTAGGTATCCACAATCTGGCAACCCGCATGAGCGTCGAAGAGGAGGTGGTGTTAGAAACAACTCTCTCCAGTATTTTGAATTTGGACTGCAGTACCCATTTCATTACATACATACTGCATCTTTAATATCTTCAAAGTTTGTAATGTTGTGATTCACCTTGTTGCTTGTTGGTTTGTTCATGGCTTATACCGCTTTAAAGAAGACATTTAAAAAAAAAAAAAAAAAAATCCCTGTGGGGAAAATGAATGCGAAAAATAAAACTACTAACGACATTGAAAAAGTGGGCGGGCTCAAATGCACTCTATAAAGCAACAAATGAGAAGTTCTATTTCTACAATTCTATTTCTGCAGAGTAGCCCCACCCACAGTGAAATCTCATTGGTCCAAATCCTCAGTCCTCTCAGTTGTATATTAAACATAAAATATATATCACAGGCTGTGATTGTGTCACGTTGCATCTGGACAGATTAAGACAAACTAATCCACTCCAAACATGGTTTAAGAGCAAGTTTACTGTTCATTAACAACCACATCAGTGCATAAAAGTAGACTGAATTTGACATTTCAGTTGAAACATTTATGTATAATGGTAAATACATGTTTAATGCACAGGTTCTGAAGTTATGTATGATTATGTACAAGGAAGTATAACTTTGTGTAATCAAATCCAACACAGTTGTTTATGTCTTTCTCTCACACACAATCTGTGATTGAGGTTTTAGTGTATTTTAAATCAACTGATCATGTTTATAATGCTGAACTTTATATACTTTGTTTTCAGGTTGCTTGTTTATGATATTGTGATAACAGTGTAACATTATCACCTTACCAAAAAATTGACTTTTTAAGATTCATCAAGATCCTGATTTCAAGAAACTTGAAGACATCTTAAAGGCATCTATCTATCTATCTATCTATCTATCTATCTATCTATCTATCTATCATCACCATTTATTTCTTAAGTTGCACAACAATATCTCACAGAATTGATCAGTTATTCTATTTTTACTTTTTAATATTTATGAATTTAATATTCATATTTTTCATGCATTGTTTTTTTTTGTCCCGTCATTGTTTTAACACAAATGTACAGTTATTTGTCAAGCCAATAAAGCACATAGATCTGCTTCTAAGCTTTGTGATGCCCTTTAAAGTGAGTTTTGTTGTGTTTTACATTAATTTTAGAGTCACAAACAAAGAAGGGTTCCCTCTCTTTATGTCTCTCACAGATATCCAGAGTTGGTGTAGGGTGTTGAGCCAGCAGTAAATAATTAATCAGTTTCAGAGGTTAATTAGTGTTAATCAGACAAACATAATTTGATTTCTTTGGAGTTCTTGGAACAATTAATTTCCAGAACTTAATTGGAGAACATGCTACAAGCTTCCATTCAATAATTCTGCTGTGATGTAATTTTTTGTTTTATTTTTTGAAAAATTATTTTTACAGTGGACAGTAGATTTATTCTAAAAACATAATTTATTAACCATCGCAGCATCTACAAAATATATAATTTTCCTTGAAATGAATTTCAGCAAGAATAGTTCATCTACAAATTAAGATTCATTATTCAGTCTCAGAGAATTCAGATATGTGAATCAGAGAACGAATCGTTCATTTGAATCGATTCTTTTCAATGAACCACTTGATCCGGTTTACAAATTGGCCTGGACACAAACAAGAGGGTCAGATGTAAGTATATTAGCTGGTCAGCTGACCTGTTTGTTGTCTCTACAACAGACTGTTTAGTGAAGTGTGAATTATTTAACATATGGTGTGTGTTCTGTATGTGTGTGTTCGCCCTACACTCTTAAAAATAAAGGTGCTTATAAGGTTCTTCAAAGCGATGCCATTAGTAAGGTGTTTCATGATCCCATAGAATAACCTTTTTTCTTTAAATGGTTCCATACAGAACCTTTAACAGCTGAAGAACCTTTCTGTTTCACAAAAGGTTCTTTGTGGCGAAAGAAGGTTCTTCAGATTATAAAAAGGTAAGGAAGAGATGGTTCTTTAAAAGAACCTTTGACTGATTGGTTCTTTGTGGAACCAAAAATGGTTCTTCTATAAGAGTAAAGTGTGAACTATGTGCATTATGACAGCGCTCTGTCATAGCGCCGCCTGCTGGTCATATCTATGATAGTCAGACCACAGTATGTGCCACAAGATGTGCAAAATAAATTGAGTATTAAGAAAAAAACGGTGAGTTATTTTCTTTTACATGAATAGGGATGATGGTTTGTTGTGGTACAGGGTCAGGACTGGAAATTTCCTACCTACAAACATAGCAAATCCTGAAACAAACACACACCATCCTTGTTGGTAATCTGTTGGCGTCTGAGGGAGGGAGAGATAAAAACGTGTGTATGCGAGAGATATATGTGTGTGTGTGTGATCCTGTATCAGATGATAGCAGTATCAGGTGTTTGTAATATAGCTAATGGCAGGAGTTAAAATTAGCTTGCCGTCTCAAGAGAATTTAAAATTGTTATTCACGCACCACACTTCAGAATCAACAAAGACAAAGCAATGCACATCTAAGTCATGTTCCCTCAAAAATTAGCATTAGCCTTAGTTTTCCTGTCATAAATCCCCTTAGTAATCCAATTATGCATTTGTTTTTCACATCCCTGTGTATGTGTTTATATATAATTTCTCATGGTGCAATATAAATTGTCTATAGTGATTGGTAAATCAATACATATAAATACATAATGTGTAACAGACCTATCAGTAATGTTTTGCAATGTATGTATGCCATAATTTCCCAGTAGAACTGTTTAGGAATTTATGGGTGTCTTTACAAAAAATTAATAATAAATGTAATTTTATCTTTTTTTTAGGCTAGTGAAAACTCTAGTGTCTGCAGAAAGAATAAAAAACCCTTACTGTTTATCCCTGTTCAAGGGTAGACTATGATTTGACAACTACTCAGAACACCTTAGTGACTATCCAACACATTAGCAATGCCCTGGCAACCACTCACAACCCTCTAACATTGTAAAAGTGAGTTTTGAACAGACAAGAGAATGTAAAAACTGTCGTTATGAGCTGTTCTTTGTGTTTATATTCACACACAAGTGTTTTAGAGCGACTTCTTCCACTTGTGTTTTCAGCCAGACGGCAATTTGCCTAAATTAGGAGCCTGATCTTCTTTATTACCTAGGTTGGGTAAAGCATGTTAAATAGTTTGACCAAGTTAATCCAGTGGCACTAACTTATTTATTTGTGTTAATGAAATCACTGTTAATAATTTACAAGTGTTAGTGAAGCGCCTTTAATTATCTGTTCTGTAAGACTCCCTCTCAACTGGTGTATCTTCTTTCTCTCTCTCTCTGTCTGTCTGTCTGTCTGTCTCTTTCTTTGTTATAGTCTCTCTTTCTTTTCGTTTTTTTATTGATGTGCCTTTGATTTATACGTTGTGCATAAATGAGCATATATTTCCCTTGTCATTGTGTTTATGTATTTTTATAAACATATGCCATATATAAGTTTTTGTGTGCGTATAAATGCACGCCGTGCTTTAGTAAAGCGATCCCCAGACTATGAATAATAAACGCTGTGAGGCCCAGCCCCCTCTCTGTCGCTGTCCTCTCCGTTTTCATCTGCTTTCTCTCACAGATCATGTGACCACGCTGAGCACAGTAATTATTCATGAGCTAGGCACCGCACCGCGAGACCTGCGTGAGAGAGCCTCCGGCTCCGAGCTGAGGCCCCGCTCCAGCTGCACACAGGGGCCCATCGGCCGGCGCGGGTCAGACGGCGACACCTTACACCGCAGACGGCGAGGAAACACTCACCCTCACCCTGCCACACTCCAGATGAATAAAAGATGCCCACAAAAGAGAAAAAACCCACAGAAACCGAAGAAAGGGATGACGAAGGAGAGGAGAAGGAGCCAACGGTGAAAGGAAAGAGTAAGAGGGACTCAAAAACGAGACAGAAGAGCTCAGCGGAGAAGACAGAAAGCACCGAGACACCTACAGAGAAGAGAAAACAGAGCGAATCTGTGAAAAAGAAAAAGAAGAAAAAGGAAGATGTTGAGGTGACAGAGAATGACAACGGGACGGATGAGCAGAACAACAATGAGCCCATCAGCAAAGAAAAACGGACCTCAAATGAGGAACGGCAGGTAAAGAAAGAGAAGAAAAAGAAGAGTAAACCATCCGAAGGCAAAGAAGGACAAGAAGACATGGGGTCCAAAGAGAAAAAGGGCAAGAAAAAGAAGAAGTCGGCCGAGGAGGAGGAGGATGAGGACGCCGTGCAGGAGGAGGCAGAGGAAGAGGAGGATAAGAAGAAGAAGAAAAAAGATAAAAAGAAAAAGAAGGGTTCCGACAGCGACGAGGAAAAGAAAGCGAAGAAAGGGAAGAAGTCAAAGGTCAAACAGGTGGATTATGCTGAGGTCTACCAGGAGGAGCTGGTGAACTACCACACGGAGGAATCGGATGATCAAGAAGATGAATTCAACAAAAAGAAAGGTAGACTCTGGAAGAGGATTCCCCTTCTGCTCCTCTTTTTTATTCTTTTCAGTCTTTTATTTGAAGTAAAAAGAAAACTAGATCAGCTGAGGTTTTCCCAAAACATTAGTCAGAATTTAACACATTTGAAAGGATAGTTTGCTGGAGAATGAAAATTCTGTCCTCATTTGTTCCTCCAAACATGCTGTTATGGTTTACTGTGAAAGAACATCATGCAAAACACAGCAACCATGACTTCTGAGCTTCATGAAAGACTAAAAAAATTAATGAAAGTAGCCAATACTGAAATTTCAGAACTTGGAGAAGCTTATCAATGAACAACTTTCTCACACAAATCTGTCATACACCTTCTGAAGGAATTCACTTCAGACGTTGGTTCTATTGTCCTTTTTGTAGCTTGACAGTCATGGTTTATATGAATTGTCCTCCAAAATGTCTCTGATTGGCTCTGATGGTTCTATGAAGAACCTTTAATATAGAACCCTTTGAATGCATAAAAGTTTCTTCAGATTATTAAAATGTTCTTCACACTACAAAAGAAAAACTGTTCACATATCTTTGGCCATTGCTGCAAAAGCCCTTTTGGAAGCTTTATGCAGGTTTGGAACAACATGAGGGTGGATAAGTGTCAGAATTGTCATTTGTTGATGAACTATCCTTTTAAATGAGTAGATTGCATTTGGAGACTTGGTTAAGTTTAGAGCCACAGCACCCGACCTATACTGTCTAACTGTCTGTCTTCTGGGGATGAACTGTCTTTCTCTCTCTCTCTCGCTGCGTCTGTCCATCTCTTTCTCTGTTTTCACTCTCAGTCAGGCACCCCCTCCTCTCGGTTTCTCACAGGTTGGATTTCTTTTAACCCTGGAACATCTCTTAATTGATTACTTGAACGCTGGAGGTTGAACAACGAAAGCTGAAATAGACAAAGGAGGAATGGAGACAGAAATAAAGATTCTTCAATGGAGTTGCTATACACTCTTAAAATAAAGGTTCTTTATTGGTATCAGTGGTTCCATGAAGAACCTTCAACATCCATAAAACCTTTCCAATGCACAAAAGGTTCTTAATAGTGGAAAAAGATTATTTAGATGTTTAAAATGTTCTTCACATACAAAAAAATTGGTTCTTTTAAGAACTCTTCACTGAATGGTTCTTTGAGGAACCAAAAATGGTTCTTCTGTGGCATCGCTGTGAAACCAACTTTGTGGAACCTTTATTATTAAGAGTGTATATATATTAAATATTTTCTTGTTGTTCTGCCTACAATTCTAATTGGAACTTTATGTTTCAGAGTGTCAGTAATTGATTTGCAGTAAAATTCTGATCATTCCTTTAACGGCCAGTCAGAGAACCTTCCGGATTTCACTTTGGCAGGTGGCTTTAGAGGTCTCTGATTGGCACAGCAGAGGTGTGTCTGGATTGACTGATTATTACGGTGTCCTGGCAGCAGGGTATCATGAGAGAATAGTGGCGGGCACCGGGCCAATAGTGGATTTGAATCAGACGGGCACCTCTCTATGGCCTGAAACATTATACTCTAATCGGCCTTTTCATGGAACCATCAAAACCTCATTCAGCAAGATGGACGTCATGCTGTCAGGTTCAGTCGGGCGTAGCACGTCGGGTTGAGGTTATCGCTTAGCACTGATCCAGGGGTACCTTACCCTGGCTGAATCAAAAGCTGATCAAAAAAAAGAAAAATAATCAATAATTAAAAAAAATATAAAACCTGCAAAGCTGGTTTATGATCATTATGATCCTATTGCAGTATATATATAACCCCTCTCCCTCTCTCTCTATATGTGTGTGTGTGTGTGTGTGTATAAATATATATGTGTGTGGCAATGTTTAATCGCAATTAATCGCAAGTTTTTTTGTGTACATAATGAATGTGTATGTACTGTGTATATTTATGCATATATAAATACACACACATGCATGTATATTTTTAAGAAAAATGTTTATATATATATATATATATTTATATATATATTTTTTAAGTGTTTATATATATATATATATATATATATATATATATAAAATATTTTTATGCATTTACTTATGAATTAGTGCTGGGCAACCATTAATAGCTATATATTGAAAAATTATATTAGTGCTGTCAAACGATTAACGATTGTCATCGCGATTAATCGTATCCAAAATAAAAGTTTTTGTTTATATAATATATGTGTGTGTACTGTGTATATTTATTATGTATATATAAATACAAACACATGCATGTATATATTTATGAAAAATATGTTATGTTTATATGTTAAATATATTTATATATAATGTAAAATATAAGAATATAAATATATACATGTAAATACATGTAAATAATTTCAAAATATTTACTGTATGTGTGTGTATTTATATATACATAATAAATATACAAAGTACACATATATTATGTAAACAAAAACTTTTATTTTGGATGCGATTAATCGCGATTAATCGTTTGACAGCACTAAATTATATATATATTATAGCGTGTCAAAATTACTGACAGAAAAAGTCCTAATGATTACACTGTTTATATTACATTATATGAACAGATTTAATGCACAATAAGTAGGCTATAAAAACAATTGTTGGTTTATTTTGCGTCGGATATAAATGAAAGTTTTTTTTGTTTTTTTCATATCATATGTTGATTCAGTGTCCGCTTATAAATGATTTAATTAGTTTGTTCAGTGAAAGATTCAATGGGATGATTCAACCGGTAACTTATAGGTTGATTTTTTTTTTATCGATTCATTAAGTGAACCGGTTCATAAGAGTCATTTGTTAATGAATCGAAGTACAGTAGTCATGCTGTATGTTTTGAGAAGAGCTGGGAGGACATTGTAATAGAAACATTTGTTTGAATAACCTATAAAATACATTAAGAACTCTTTAAAGAACTACATAGCAACTTTGTACAGGGTTATTTTCTGAAATAAGAGCACAAGAATATCACAACTGTTGACCTATATTGATTGGTTACTCTCAAATGAGATCCAGTCTCTGAATCCCATTTCAGGGGGCCAGTATGCACTGAGTTTAAATGAAACTTAACATGTTCCAAATGAACCCTGTTTGAATGTTACTTCTTGATATGCTGCTCCTCAGGTTCAGACATGCATTTGGTTGTCTCAGGGTCTTGCAGTGGTTCAGAGAAAGGTAGAGGTCACATGGTGAGCATCAGGGCCATGTCGTACTCTCACTCCGTTAACATGGCTAAGTTACAGAGATATTGCTTACAGCAATTTAGCTTATACAAACGTGGGTGAGCTTAGAATAGCAGGTTGTTGGGTTACACGGGATATACCTGAGCACTCTGCATTTGAGACTACAACCCTTCTAATGTTATGCAAATGAAAACAAGATGCTTTCTTTTGTGGAGGGTCAGGTATAATTGGCTTACCGAATGTTCTCGTTTCTCCTCAGTGTACGAGGTGGTGACCGTCACGGGTGATGTTAAAGGCGCTGGGACTGATGCTAATGTGTTCGTTACTTTGTTTGGAGAGTTTGGAGTGACTCCCAAAGTTCACCTGGCCAGCAAGTAAGTTATGCTTCAATCATGACAGTGTTAATCTTGAGAGTTTCCAGATGCACATTGACATTGACTGCAAATTATTATTTGTCATTAATAGTGTTAGTATTTTCTAGTGCTGTCAAACGATTAATCACGATTAATCGCATCCAAAATAAAAGTTTTTGTTTACATAATATATGTGTGTGTACTGTGTATATATATTATGTATATATAAATACACACATGCACGTATATATTTAAGAAAATGTGTTGTTTATATATTAAATATATTTATATATAATATAAATTACATGAATATAAATAATATACATGTAAATATTTTCAAAATATATACTGTATGTGTGTGTATATGTACATAATAAATATACACAGTTCACATATATTCTGTAAACAAAAACTTTTATTTTGGATGCGATTAATCGCGATTAATCGTTTGACATCACTAGTATTTTCATTATTTACAGTTGCAGCTTTATAAAATTGGTTTAATGCATATCAAGATATGTTTACTAACTACTTCAAATTGTTTTTTGTTCTCAACTCTCTCAAGTGTGAGCTGAATTTTCTAGTATTTTTGAGGTAAAACTTTAAAGGAACAATTCACTCAATAATGACAATTTGTTGAAAGTTATATCCAAAATATAGAGGAGTTTGATTTCCATCAGAAAAGATTTAGAGAAATTTAGCTTTACATCACTGGCTCACCAGTGAATCCTTTGCAGATTTTTGAAGATTATTGACAGGATTATTTCTGATTATTTCTACTTCAAAATTTCATGTTTAGTTCAGTGTGTTACTTGCCATTTCTTCATAATTATTATTTTAATTTACGAGTGATTTCTGAGTGAAAATCTTTTCAAAGGAAATCCTACGCTGATTTAGTACAATGCAGAAAAACTAGGAATTTCTGTGGATTTTGACAGGACAGTGCATATATGCCATGTTAATTCTATAATTCTGTATTCTTCTCTAATCTACAGCACAGAAAAGAGGTATAACTTTAACATGGCCACCTCATCTGCTCGTGTGTGGCCATGCATTGCTTTTTGCACACAATGCTGTACAAGAGAACATCCTGTGTGCTTTGACCATGACATTCACACCATTACATCTTTGGGAAACAGATATTGTTTTCTTAGTAGGGCTATACGATTATTCATGAAATGAATTATTCATGACATGAATTTTAATCACGCTTGGCTCATCCATTACACACAATGCCATGGTGAAGCACAGGATATGCTCTCCTCTGTACAGCATCACCACGGACATTCATCTGAAGGTGAAGAGATTCATGTGACTTTCTCATTGAACCAATGAGAGGGTACAGTCATATGACATCACTTCCTTTTGTGGTCTTTCGAGAAACCATGAGACGTTCTGATCACCGCAAACAGGTAGGCTACTCCTAAAAATCTCCACACATACATAATGTCCCATGTATGCGTGTTGATTTTTTACAAGTACAAAGAGAGACCCTCAAAACTCTCCCTACAGTAATAAGTCATCCTGATCAGTGCTGGAGCAAATGATTCAGAAATGTATTACTAATGGGAGAGTTTTTACTTGCTCAGATGAATGTCCAAATGGTTAATGTTGCATAATGACTCATAAAACATTACAAATGCAGAAAAAAGGTCAGAACTGGAAATCAGATGTAGCTTCAGAAAAGTTTAGAAGAAAATTGCATGAACAATTCATAAGCAAGACTCATAACTCATTTGGAAGCTTAGTTTGTATGTCTCCAAATTAATGATTTTACAACCTATTTGAGAAATATTCTATATTTTTGGGTAGTTGGGTGCATCTCACGAAACTTGTCAAGAACATGTCTGGGTTAAATTTCACCTCATTGAAGTTCTCCGAAGTTCGCAGAAGTGGAAGCTTGTATTTTTAAGCTTCAGATTTTTTTGCATTGTGACATAATTTTCATGACATGTTTTCATGGGATTCATCCAGTCAGAGAAAGACTGTTCAGTAACTCCTCCTCAGAGAGTTTCAGCAGAATAGAACAGAAATGATTTTGGACTTTAATTCTGTCCGACAGTCAGAATGCAACATTTTGGAATCGAGATGATATTTAACAGAATCTCTGAATCTGTCTAAATGTCATCATTTCCAAAGTTTGCTGGTGCGGTTTCAGTGTGCTGATCTCAGGTGAGATGTGTGTGGGTTGGTTTCTCCGCATCGGTAAGTCCGTGTGTATGTGTGTGAGTAATTTGGCAGTGTGAGTGGGATGTGTAATTCATACTGGGTGATTTTTAATTCATGCATTTCGCATTTTGATTAGAGAGATGCTTTTACCGAAGCCAACGCAAGAGACCGTAGAGCGATATATGGGTCGTTGACAATGACAGATGGTTCTTTCTCATAAACACACACTCCTGCATTGTCATTTTCAGATGGTCGGTGCATTAGAACGTTTGAGTGTCACAGTAAATCGTTTAGTTTGAGTCTATTCACAGATTTATCTCTATTAATTTCAGGAGCAGGACAGCCTTTGAAAAGAACAAGACTGACGTCTTTCGGATCAAAACGCACAATGTTGGGCCAATAAAGAAAATTAGGTACATATACGTCTGTATATAACTACCTTAAAGGCAAGTCTTAAATGTTACAATAATATATGTCTTGTGATGTACTTCCTGTAATGCAGAATCGAGCATGATAACACGGGCATGAGTGCCAGTTGGTTCCTGGACCGGGTTATCGTGACTGACATGAACAGGCCACACCTCCGATTCTTTTATGCCTGCAACAATTGGCTGAGCAGAGACGAGGGGGACGGACTTACTGTCCGATATCTGTTGGGTAGCTTGAACCCCATGGACATTCCAAAACGTATGTTGTATGCTTGCAAAACAGAGAGCAAATAAACAAATCACATTACTATATATATATATTTTTTTTGCCATGAATCTGTTCAAACTTTGATTGCCTAGACACATCTTTTACAATTATTAAACATTTTGCATTGTCATACACACATTAACACTACAACACATGTGCACTGCATGACACACTGTAATTTCCCCATAGAGATCTGTAGCATAAGAAAAGTACCTCAAACAAGATACTACAACTCTCAAATAAAAACACTAGTAATAAAAAACTACATGTAACCTACAGATATACTTCACGTCTTATTCCATATAACCCTTAGATAACATCAAATAGGTCATGTGATCATGTTCATAGATGATGCATGCATACAAGCATCACCAGACTCAGGTTGCATACAAAGGATTAGGAGAAATTTAGTAGTAGAGTAGAGTTTCAGATGGGGATCACAATATCACCAAGTCCAACATTCCCAGATACCGCGGACAATATAACATTACATCCCACATATAGGAGAAAGACTAGATGTAGAAGCTGTTTCTGAGAAAGAGCTCACTGGTGGTTTTAATGATAGTTAATGGTCAAAAATACATGGTGCATGCAAAAAACAGATAACAGGTTTTGTCTTAAATGTGTTAATGTGTGTCTGTTCATATATTGCAGAGAACAAGTACATAGCCAGTGTCTTCACAATGGATGCTAAAGGCAGTGGGACCGACGCTGATGTCTACCTCAATATTTTTGGAGAGTTTGGGGATACAGGTCAGTAAAATCTGTTGATGTTTCTCTGTGTGTGTTATTTTATGTTGTAAAAAAAACACACAAAGGTCAAACTTTAATTGCCTAGAATATTTTAAATTATTATTAGACATATTTTTACATTTATAAAACATGCTTTTATGTTAAACCGTGAGATTATTTTATTTTATTTTATTTTATCACCTGAAAATTGTACCATGAATCTAGTTGCACTTTTGATTATCAAGAACATTTTATTTTTTAATTAGACATACAGTATTTCTTACAATTCCAATACTCATTTATTTATTTATTTTTAATTAAACAAATTTCTTACAATTTTCAGTACTTCAGTACAGTCAGTGTTTCTATGTGTATATGTTAGTTTTTTGTGTTGCACTGTCTTGGTGTGATGTTTGCAGGAGAACGGAAGCTGGCCAGTGATGGAAAGGACAATTTTGAGCGTGCTAATGAAGACAAATTCACCATCGAAGCGCCAAATCTTGGCAGACTTCGAAAAATCACCATCGGACATAACAACAAGGGGTCGTCTGCTGGCTGGGCGTGTGATAAAGTACACAAACGCACTTTTCATCTAAAATCTTCAAAAAGAACATCTTTGTCTCTGTCCTGTGTGATTAATATGGTGTCTTTGCGTTATGGTGATGTGTTTTAGGTTGTAATAGATGACATGGGGAATAAGGAGGTTTATGAGTTTCCTGTCAACGCCTGGTTTGACATCTCAGAAGGGGACGGCAAAATACAAAGAGATGTGCTTGCCGGAGCCACACAGCCAATGGGTAAGAGCAAACGTGCGTGTTTGTTTGTTAGAATAAGTGCATTTGATTAAAACTTACTTGGATTTGTTTGTTTGTGTATGTGCGTGTAGCGATCGTGTATAACGTACAGGTGATGACGGGTGATATTCGTGGAGCTGGCACTAACTCTAAGATCCACTTCGTCATGCACGGTCGTAAGGGTATAAAGAACAGCGGTAAGTTGTTCCTGGAGGGCGGCACGTTTGAGCGCGCTCAGATCGACATCTTTAACGTCGAGCTGCTCGAACTGCTCAGCCCGCTCAGCAGAGTCACGATCGGACACGACAACGCTGGGATTAGCTGCGGCTGGTATTGCGAAAAGGTGTGTGTCGGGGCTATAAGGTGTTTTGAAGCTTTCATTACTTATTCATACATACACCATGTGATCTGTCTCTCTCTTTCTCTCACAGGTGACGGTATACTGCCCGTTCACAGGTTTAGAGCAGGTATTTCCCTGCGGCAGGTGGTTGGATGAAGATGAGGGTGATGGACTGGTGGAGCGAGAACTGTATGAGATGGTCTCACTCAGACAGAAAAAGCAAAAGAGTGAGCAAATGATCAAACCCTTGCCCTGTCGAAGCAATCAGGGGTAATGTTCACTAAACATGCTGTATTGCAGCATAAAGACCTGTATCTTAGCATTCGCTAACCACCTACAATCCAGTGTAACCTGACACTAATTGTGCTGAAATAGTGCTGCATTGTACTTAAAGGGATAGTTCACCCGAAAATGAAAATTCTGTCATTAATTACTCACCCTCATGTCGTTCCAAACCCGTAAAACCTTCGTTCATCTTCGGAACACAAATTAAGATATTTTTTGATGAAATCCGAGAGCTCTCTGACCCTGCATAGACAGCAACACAACTGAAATGTTCCCAGGTCCAGAAACGCAGCAAAGACATCCGTAAAACAGTCCATGTGACATCAATGGCTCAACTTCTATTTTGTGAAGCTACGAGAATACTTTTTGAATACGCAAAGAAAACAAAAATAACATAATTTATTCAACAATTCTTCTCCCCAAGTTACCGTCTTCTGACATTTAGGAGAGTACCACCTGAATGTAAACAACGTAATCAGCATTGTTTACGTTCTGGGGAAAGTGCTTGCATGCTGAACGTAAACAACGCTGATTATGTTGATTATGTTCTGGGGAAAGCACGTGCATACATCGTGGTACTCTTTTAAATGGCGGAATATCTTAATTTGTGTTCCGAAGATGAATGGAGGTCTTACAGGTTTGAAATGACGTGAGGGTGAGTAATTAATGACAGAATTTTCATTTTGGGGTGAACTAACCCTTTAAGCCAAATCGAAAGGTTATTGTCATTCTTTTAGTTGATGCAAAAATAGTAAAATCAGTAGTAAAACAAAATGATTTTCATTAAAAAAAATCAATGATAAATAATGTTCATAAAAAATGAAATCAATAATAAAATAAAAAAAATTTTATAAAAGGGGTTAGCGTCAATACTTTAAAAAAATATATTCATAAAAGCAATAAAATCAACAAAATAAAGGTATGTTCATAAAAGGTAATAAAATCAACAATAAAATATATTGAAATGAAAATAACATCAATGATAGAATATGATTATAGTCAAAAATAATAAAATCAGTGATAAAATAAAATACTATTCATAAAAATAACATCAATTATAAAATTATAAGAAATAAAATCAATGAAAAAAATACAATTATATTTATAAAATAATAACAAATTATAGTTATATTAATAGTAAATAGTAACATCAATATTTATAAAAAATGATAAAATCAGTATTAAAATAAAATTATATTCATAGAAATATAACTACGTGAATATTGATGTTATTATTTACTATTAATATAACTATAATTTGTTTTTAAAAATTAAGTTCTATTCACAAAAAAAGATAACATTTAAAAGTAATGTTGAATTACACCATCGAGACACAAATTCATCTTTTCCGCGTGTTTGTGTATGTGTGTGTTTCCCAGAATTCCCCTGGTCTCTGTGGATCTTTACATCCGAGATTAAAGGTGCTGGCACAGATGCACAGGTGTTCCTGCAGGTGTACGGGGAGACAGGCAAGAGCGACGAGATGAAACTCGAGAGTAAATCGGACAGTTTTGAACAGGGACAGTGCGACAAGTTCATTGTATGTCTGTGTGTGTTTTTATATTTGTCTCATTATAAAAATGTACAGTGGTCCCAAAACATATTTGTATACCTAAGTGTCAGTTTATTAAGTGTCAATACAGTAGATAAGAATATATCAGTTGATAAGTTTGATGTTTTATTTCTAACACAGTGTCTGGAACTTAAAAATATTGAATCTTATCAAAATAAGTTTTTGTATTTTACATTTTTGCTGTCGCTCTAGATTGAGATGCCTGATATCGGAAAGATACGCAAGCTGAGAATCTGGCACGAAAAGAGGAATCCTTTCTCTGGCTGGCATCTTGGCAGGGTGAGAGACCTGCAGTACAGACTAGTGCACTATTACACAGAAACAATTTGTCCATTTCACACTCTAATCATGATGTAAGCAAGCAGGCATTGTGTTTTCTCAGCTCTGGTACAATTTAAAATGATTTGTGTACTTTACTTCTAAAAGTAAATGTATCAGTGTTTCACATGTGAGTCTGAACTCAAACATTTCTCATCAAAGTCCAAATGTGACCCTGGACCACAAAACCAGTCTTAAGTGTCAATTTTTTTAAAATTG
Source organism: Tor tambroides (assembly GCA_021397915.2). NCBI lineage: Eukaryota > Metazoa > Chordata > Actinopteri > Cypriniformes > Cyprinidae > Tor > Tor tambroides. Next base: position 11,836 of record JAFVLL020044424.1, on the reverse strand, counting down.
AGATTTATACATCATCTGAAAGCTGAATAGATAAGCTTTCCATTGATGTATGGTTTGTTAGGATCGGACAAAATTTGGCCGAGATACAACTATTTGACAATTTGGAATCTGAGGGTGCAAAAAACTCAAAATATTGAGAAAATCTCCTTTAAAGTTGTCCAAATGAAGTTCTTAGCAATGCATATTACTAATCAGAAATGAAGTTTTGATATATTTACGGTAAGAAATTTACAAAATATCTTCATGGAACATGATCTTTACTTAATATCCTAATGATTTTTGGCATAAAAGAAAAATGGATAATTTTGACCCACACAGTGTATTTTTGGCTATTGCTACAAATATACCCCAGCAACTTAAGACTGGTTTTGTGCTCCAGGGTCACAAATGATCTATGCTAGACACATTAATTTTATTGTAGCTTTATATTCTTTCTAAATGTTGTTTCTATTTGTATTTCTTCTAATCAGCTGTCGGAGAAACAATTGAGACAAAGTTGATATTTAAACAAAATCAAGGATTCTGTTATGTGTCCTGAGCTCTGTGCCATAAAATGTTCTTCTTGATTACTGTGTTTTTTGTGTATGAAGGTGACATTGATGAAGACCCTAACTAGGGAGAAATACTCATTTGTTTGTAACCGTTGGTTGGACATCAATGAAGATGACAACGAGATCATTAGAGAACTGCCAGCTGCCGGAAAACTTGTGCCAGAACCTTTACCACGTGAGAAAATCTACAAAACACAACTTTTCAAGTGTCACAAAATTAAAAAAAATAAAAATAAAAATCTACATGTATATACTAGCACTTTAAAGATCCCAGAATCCAAAACACAGATCTGAAAAACCAATGAAGAAACATCACAGATTTTTTTTAAAAACATAACTTAAGAACCTAAAACAATGAACAGCGTTTCATAATAACAATAATGTTCTTTGCTGAACATAAGTGACTTCAAAGAACCACTGAAGAAGCTTTATGTGCTTTGAACTACGATATAATCCCAAACTCAGTCATGCATTATATTAGTAGCTGACAGTAAGAAAAAAACAATTTTACAAACAAAGACAAAGATTTGTTTGATTTTTTTCTATATTACTATTTAGTTTTTTTTATTGCTTTTTAATAGTTATTAAGTATCGTGTGACGATTTGCACGGGAAACATCAGCGGAAGTGGAACAGATGCCAGTGTTTATTTAAACATCATTGGGGACTTGGGAGACACTGGAGAGCGTCTGATGTTCATGAGCAAAAACAACGCCAACAAGTTTGAGAAAGGAAACGTGAGTAATGACATTTGACATGCTGGCATGAAACATGTGCATATACATGTATGTATCATGATTCTACAAAAATATTAAGAAGCATAGCTGTTTTCAACTTTGATAATAGTAAGAAATGCTTCTTGAGCAGCAAATCAGCATCTTAGAATGATTTCTGAATGGTCGTGACTTATCTCAGGTATAAATTATATTTTAAAGTATAGTAAAATAGAAAACAGTTATTTGACATTTTAATAATATTTCACATTATTTCTGTTTTTACTGTATTTTTTAACATTTAAAGGCAGCCTTAATTTAATTTATATGTAAATATATTGATGAATGAAACATGCAAAATAATTGTCATTAGACAACAATCTACTACTGTTTGAAATATTAATTGCTGAATAATGTGCACTGTTTATATAAAATTGTATGCTACATTGCTGTCACATGACCTCATTAAATTCAGTGTGAGATGTTCAGCTTTCAACTTTAAATGTAATGTTTTTTCCCCATTTCTAAAATCTCTTAACTTTTGTTAATCTGATTAAATAATGAGTTGCTGGAGATAATATATCCGGTTCAATTTGAAAATGAAATCTAAAGATAAACACATTGCATTGTGGGATACAGAACCCAATATATATGTGCATAGTGTATGTACTTTATACTGCAGAAGTAGTATGCGCTTACTCTTTTCTCAGCATGATGAGTTCCTGGTAGAAGCGGTCACACTCGGACAGATCAAGAGGGTTCGGATTGGTCATGACGGACGAGGCGGAGGATGTGGTTGGTTCCTGGATAAGGTGATGGTCAGAGAGGAGGGGCAACCTGAGGCATCATCCATCGAGTTCCCATGTTACAGGCAAGGCAATCTAACAAACATTAGCTTGTGTGCTAAAGCATATTTCAAACTCACTTGTCAGTATATGTACGTACATATATGTGCGCTTGTCTGGCCGGGTAAAGAACATGGGAGAGTGGTGTTTAAGTCAATTATGTAGTTGAGAATACTGAGTCTGGTTACTAATGGACACTAATGAGTGCCGAGGAAACCCTACCTACATCAACGAGAGAGCTCAGCTACACACACGCCTATAACACACACACACAAATACACACACTCATTCTGCACATTCTCCTACTGTATCTCTCTCTCTGTCATCTCAGATGGCTGGATCGTAATGAAGACGACGGGCAGATTGTGAGAGAGTTAGTCCCTACTGATGATGGTCAACGTTTGTTCGGTGAGTGAACACACATACAAACATAATCACATACAAAAAAGTAAAATGTATGCAACAATGAAACAAAAAGTACTTTGTATTTCTGTGTACATGAAGATAGGCCAGATACAATAGGTTTTGACGTGTGTGTTTTTGTTCCAGCTGTTGGTTATCACATTGCGATAAAGACAGGCAGTATTAATGGTGCCAGTTCAGATTCGAAGGTGTTCGTAAAGCTGTACGGAGAGAAAGGCGACACCAACAAGATGCTGCTGGTCGTGTCCGATAACGACCTGGGGAACTATTTTGAGACGGCACAGACGGACATCTTCACCGTAGAGACCTTTGACATTGGCAAGGTATGCTACCTGTTCATGTTCAGCACATTCACCCAGTCTAAAGTTAAAATTAATTAATCTATTCTATTCTATTCTATTCTATTGATCTTCTTCAAATTGGTTCTGTTTACATTTGTTCTATTGTGTTTTATTCTGTTTTTAAAATTCACTCTATTCTGTTGAACTAATTCTATTCTGTTGTACTCTGTTCTATTTTTTCTAATGTGTATATATTTGTTCTATTGTTTTCTGTAGTTTACATATGTTCTATTGCATTCTATTCTGTTGTTCAAATTAACTCTATTCTGTTAAACCCATTCTATTCTATTCTATTCTGTTCTGTTCTGTTTTGTTCACTTCTTTATAATAAAAAAGTTTTCAAATTTGTTCTATTTTGTACTGTTGGTAGATTTCTCTTATTGTGTTCTGTTCTTCAGATTCACTATATTCTGTTAAACTCATTCTATTCTAATGTTCTACTTTATTCTTTTGTTTACATTTGTACTATTATGTTCTATTCTGTTGTTCATATTATTTTGTTAAACTCATGTGTTGTTCTGTTTTATTCTATTCTGTTCTTTCTAATGTTTAAATGTTCTTTTTAAATTTGTTCTGTTATGTTTAGTTCAAACTATTCTGTTAAACTCATTCTATTCTATTCTATTCTATTCTATTCTATTCTATTCTATTCTTCCTAATGTTCAATTTTGTTCTTTTGTTCATATTTGTTCTATTGTGTTCTGTTGTTCAAATTAACTCTGTTCTGATAAATTCATTCTGTTCTGTTCTGTTCTATTTTATCAGGATAGGTACATACTTTGGCAAATGTTAAAAAACTACTATCAAATGTCACAAGAAATTCTGTCAAATGATGTGGATGCTCACATTATAAAATATAATGAATAAAATACGTACTGTAAACATTATTCATACATTTGTACATAACATTTATACTCACATTCATCTCAAATAAAACAAATGTGCCGAATGTGCGTATTTACTGTGACTCCCCTCCGCTCTCTGGGAGGGTCCTGTAGATAAACAGGTTGCTGATTGGCCACACTAACGAGGGCCTGCGAGCCGGTTGGTTCCTGGACAGCGTTCAGATCTGGGTGCCGGTGCACGGGGTGCAGTACATGTTCCCCAGTCACCGCTGGCTCTGTAAGGACGAGGCTGATGGGAAGGTGGAGGTGGAAATCTATCCAAGTGAGACGCTGGAAATAGAGAAATGTATGTATTTCACAATTCTTGCATTCCCTGGTAATCATACCCATGATGTTAGTGTTCTAGTCACCATGTTTTTTAAATATATGCACTCAAAATTTGACTGTTTTTAGTGAACTTCAAATCCAGCTACTGTGAACTAAAAATGATCAATCGTTGTTTTTTTAATCAACAGTGATCAATTATGAAGTTACTGTGGTGACAGGAGACGTGTGGGCCGGAGGGACAAATGCGAACGTCTTCCTGCAGATTTACGGTGAGGAGGGAAAAACAGAACTAATACAGCTGAAGAGCAGATCCAACAACTTTGAGAGAGGAACCACTGAGATCTTTAGGGTGAGTTAATGGAGTTGGATATGAAAATCCTACTCTATATTTTAAAAGCTGTGATGTTTCTGGAATCTGGTTGTTTGTTTCTGAAGAGATGCATTTTCATTGGTTAATTTAAGATCGAGGGCCTAGATGTGGGACGGGTCTATAAGATCCGAATCGGCCATGACTGCTCGGGAATAGGGGCTGGATGGTTCCTGGAGAAAGTGGACGTTAAACGGCTGGTCATGGCAATGGTGAAACCAGAGAAGAAAGAGGAGGAAAAGAAAGACAAAAAGAAGAAAAAGAAGAAAAAGGTCAGATAGGAGCTAAGTTTGTCCGTTAGTTCTTTGCTTTTGAAACAAAAAAGTGTGTTTTCTTCATTTAAACCTTAATTTAGAATTTATTTAGTCCAGCAACTAAATGTTCAATACGAAGAGTGACCAAATTGAACATTTTCAGAATGAGCAATTGAAAAAGTAATATTGATTGATCACTATTTAAATATTTATTTTTACACCCATCTAATCATCTCTAGGAGGAAGAAGAGGAACCTCCAGGTGAATTGAAGGAGGTTGTTCGAACATTCAGTTTCCCATGTGGCCGATGGCTCGCTCGTGATGAAGAGGATGGAGAGATTCTCGTGGAGCTGTGTGCTGAGGATTATGAAGATCTGGAGGGTATAGAGAGAGATTCAATCCTTCACAACCAAAAAGTATATATAAAAAACAATGAATTTTAAAGAAAATTTTCCTTTTTTTAGGAAAATGAATAGTTTATTTAAAATTGACAAACTAATAAATTTACATGTATTTATTAATAATTAAATATAAAAATATACATTTTTAAGAAATGTATTAATAAATATATATTGGTAAAAATTATGTGTATATTTTAAATTAATATTTGTAATATAATTCATACATTTATTCATTTTAAATAAATTTGTTTATACATTTTTATAAATACATTTTTACATTTTTTAATTAATTTAAAATACTGTACATATTTTATTTCATTAATGATTTAATTTAAGATAAAAAATGTAGTGTAACAAAAAGTTCTTTTCATGAAAATTTGCTTATAAATTGTGCTTGCGCTCATTTGCTTTAAAATAAATTTGAGAATAAATTAAAATAAAATTGTTTGCTATTTTGTTATCTAATAGAATGAGATTCAGACATTCCAAGTGTGTCTGAAGTGTAAAAATATCTTCTGATACAGTAGCAATGTACCACCTGATACCTTCAACAGAAGTGAATTTTGAGAAGACACTTGTATGTTCATGTATTTTTAGAGAACTCATACGAGGTTCATGTGTTCACTGGGGATATGCTGGGGGCCGGAACCGACGCGAGTGTTTACATCAACATCTATGGAGAAATGGGCGACACGGGCGAGAGAAAACTGCGCAAGTCAAACCACCTTAACAAGTTTGAACGCGGACAGGTGAGTGGAAGAAAACACCCACACATTCACACTATATAGAGAATGTACCTGACTACGGATCATTTTCAGGAGGACGTGTTCACGATCACTGGGATGGATCTGGGGTCCTTGAAGAAACTGAGGATTCGTCATGACAACAAGCAGGCGAATGCTGCGTGGTATCTGGACCGCGTCGAGATCTTTGATTCGAAAGATGAAACCATGTGAGTGTCACGCACGTAATGTACTTCTCATTTAAGTACCACCTTTGCTTGCAAATGCGTAAATTGTTTATTGTACAGTAAGAGTTGAGATCTATACAATTAAAATGTGACCCTAGACCATAAAAGCAGTCTTAAGTCGCTGGGGTATATTTGTAGCAATAGCCAAAAATACACTGTATGGGTCAAAATTATTGATTTTTCTTTTATGCCAAAAATCATTAGGATATTAAGTAAAGATCATGTTCCATGAAGATATTTTGTACATTTCTTACTATAAATATATCAAAACTTCATTTCTGATTAGTAATATGCATTGCTAAGAACTTCATTTGGACAAATTTAAAGGCGATTTTCTCAGTATTTTGAGATTTTTGCACCCTCAGATTCCAGATTTTCAAATAGCTGTATCTCGGCCAAATATTGTCTGATTATTATTTATTCAGCTTTCATATGATCTATAAATCCCAATTTCGAAAAATTGACACTTAAGACTGGTTTTGTGGTCCAGGGTCACATATGATTTCCAGTTCAAATATTTAAAAGCTTAGTTCACCCAAAAATGAAAATTAGCCCATGTTTTACTCACCCTAGAGGCATCCTAGGTGTATATGACTTTCTTCTTTCAGACGAATCCAATCGGAGTTATATTAAAAATTGTCCTGGCTAATTTTCATTTCTGGGTGAACTAACCCTTTAATATTGGGAATGCTAGATAAGAAATGTTTGAGCTCATATTAGGATCTCTGACTTTTGATTGCAGAAATTGCTTAAATATTCATTTTAAATAAATACATTTTAAAGAAACAAATCATTTATTTACAATGTATAGATTAATTAATACATTGAAATTTAGAGAAAAAACAAAACAAAAAATTACAAATATCTAGCAAATCTGAGTATAATTTCAGACATTTTTGAGATCATCAAGAAGGATTACTGAGCTGTTATTTTAATATCATTAATGTACTATTATAATTCTTCTTAATATTTTTAATTAGATTTTATTTATTTTATTTTTTTATATATTTAATCATTTATTTTTTTTGATTTTTCTACTTTATTTTATTTTAGTAATGTATTATGTGTAAATATCACTACATGGCTTTTATTAATTTTACCTTTTAGTTTATTAAGTTTTAATTATTTTAATATTTAAAACTTAAACTAAATGAAAATGAGAAATGTTGCCCTTGCAGAAATATATAAATATATTTTTACATTTTCTTTTATTACAGTTAATATTTATTCTTTTTGAAGTATTGAAAATGTTTTTTTTAATGGTTTTAGTTTTAGTTTCAGTTTTTTAGTTTCTCAGTTGAACTTGCCCAATTTAATCCAATCACTGGCTAAAGAGAAACAACTGACATATTAAAGTGATTTCTCTTTTCTATGGACTGTGTTGTTCAGGTATTTTTTCCCCTGTCAGCGCTGGTTGGCGGTTGATGAAGATGACGGGCAGCTGGGCCGTGAATTAGTGCCCGTAGACGAGGCTTTCATGAAGAGAGATGAAGATGAAGAAGAGGAGTCGTCACCTGCTCAACTGGGACTAGAGCAAAAAGGTTTTGACTGTTACACAAGTGTTCTGCTTTAACCTAATGGCATTTGCTCATTGCATTGATATTACATTGATTGTGTCTGTGTGTAGCCATGTCAACCACGTTCACAATGAGAGTCAAAACAGGGGAGAAGAAGAACGCCGGGACAGATGCAAACGTTTATGCTATACTTTACGGAACCAAAGATGACACTGGTAACTGTGAAAACAATTCAGACTGTACTGTTAGTACTATTAGCCCATCCACTACTGAAAAGTGTGTTTGTGTGTCAGGTATCATTAATCTAAAGGCATCTAAGAACTATAGGAACAAGTTTGAGTTGGGACTGATTGACGAGTTCACCATAGAGGCAGTGGACATCGGAAAACTCAAGAGAATCCGCATCGGACACGACAACGCCGGTACACACATTCACATCAGATATCGCTCTATAATGTTTCAAATATTTATGCAAATATGTTGAGATGCAGTTGAGGACTGGTTGAGTTCAAATCTGTGCATTGATGATTGACGTGTGTGTGTGTGCTCGTTTGTGTGTTTACACTGTAACGAATCGCTGTTCTTTTTACAGCAAAAAACAAAAGTAATGTACATCCATTCCTGTTAATGATACTGTGTTGTTAAAAAGAGTGATGTTATCTACAGATAGTATAAAGACATGAGTTATAAAATGTGTTTGTACTCTAAAACATAATCGTAATGATGTTTCTGATTCTACTTATTTTTGGTTATTTTCTTATTTCTTATTTTGAAAATACTTAATTATAAAGTGAAAATCATTTATTATGCATCAAAAAACACTACTGTTCATTTGGGGTTGGTTAAAAAGAAATGAATACTTTTATTTAGCAAGGATGCATAAAATTAATCAAAAGTGACAGAAAAGACATTTATAATGTTACAAAAGATTTCTATTTCAAATAAATGCTGTTCTTTTTCATTTTTTCCATTCATCAAAAAAATCCTGAAAATACATATTAGAATGATTTCTGTAGGATCATGTGACACTGAAGACTGGAATAATGAATGGAGAACTGAAAATTCAGGAATATATTACATTTTACAATATATTAAAATAGAAAACATTTATTTTAAATTGTAATAATATTTTATAGTATTACAGTTTTTACTGTATTTTGATCAAATAAATGCAGTCTTTGGTGACTTGTTCACTTGTATTGTAAAACATGTTCTAAGTGTAAAACCAAAAAGTTAGGCTAATTAAAAAAATAAGAGTTTAAATTTAATTAGGTGACGTGCATGCGTAATGAATTCAGTAAGGTTTATGCATGCATAATGAAAATGAAGGTTTACTTTATTTATATAAATATGAATCTTTGTCTTTGTCTTTGTCATTTATGCCTTTATCTCTTTCTGCATTAGACTGTCCCTTATTTTTGATGATTTAATTTCACTGGCTTTCTTCTGGCTTTCTGAATCCAGCATTGGTGTAAATCCTACAGACAATTACTTACAGTGTACATGTGTGTATGTGGATGTTGCACGTGTCTCTATGTGTGTGTTTTGTGTATGTGTGTGTTTGGGGGGGGGTTTGTTCTGTTTTCTCAGGTGCGTCTCCAGGCTGGTTTCTGGACTGGGTAGAGATCGATGCTCCGTCTCTGGGTCAGCTGCTGCGCTTTCCATGTGGCCGTTGGCTGGATAAAGGAAAAGACGATGGTGCCATTGCCAGAGACCTGTACCCTAATGAACTGCAGACAGTACTATACACGCCCTGTATGATACATGTTTATGTAGCTAATTATAATGATTACAGACTAATACTAAACCTTATTTCCTTCATGTGTCATAAATACAGACAGATGAAAACTTGTGCCATAACACTCATAGACAGACCTACACAGGCTGTTCGTGATTCACGTGATTTCCTCTTTTGTGTTGCAGTTGTTCCCTATGAGATTAAAATCTTCACCAGTGATATATTTGCAGCGGGAACGGACGCAGACGTCTTCATCGTTCTGTATGGGCAGAACGGAGTGTGTTCCTCTCAGAAGTCTCTCTGTGTCAACAAGAGAGAGAGGAGGATGTACTTTGAACGAGGGGCGGAGGACATGTTCATCGTAGAGGTAAATGAGCAGATCGTTTCTGTGCTGCTCAACATAAATATAAAACTAGGGTTGAAAAATGATGCTGTTTGTCTTGCTTTATGTGCTGAGTTGTGCTGGTGAAGTTTTGTTGCTGGACCAACAACAGACCAGTACAACTGGCATAAACCAGCCAGTTTTATTGTAGTATCACTGAGAAAACTTTATAGTTTTGAGTCAGTTTTTAATGTTCTGTTTTCACTTCAGTTTTAGTTCAAGTTTTAGTAATTTTGTTGTGTTTTTGTCATTGTTAGTAGTAGCAGTAGTAGTAAAGTTTATATAGTTTTTATTAATTTTAGTACAGCAAGTGAAACTATACTAAAATGAGAAATGTTGCCTTGGTAACTAGTTAAAATAAAGTTTTATTTCATTTAATGTTTATTTTATTTCAAGTAACATTTCTTAATGGTTTTAGTTTTACTTTCAGTTTTATTTTTTGTTAACTAAAATAACCCTGAGACCAACCTGAACTAATAGAAATTCATCTGGGTCTTAGTTTCATCTTAACTTTTCTATTAATAATTTTGATGCAAGGCTTACACTGACAGCAGTGATGCTGATGTTGATTCTGGGCTTCTGCAGTTGGAGGACATTGGCGATATCATTGAGAAAATCCGTATCGGTCACGATAATCGAGGGGTGAATCCTGGCTGGCATTTAGACCGTGTGGAAATTCGCCGACTTCTCCGGAAAGGGAAGGTATTGAGCTTTATCTTACAGTACTTTACTGAACTTTATCTCTGTTAGAAAGAGATCAGCTGCTTGTGTACAAATCTGCATGTACTGTACAGTTAAACATGACAGACTTCTTGAAATGCAGTTGGGTTTGTCTAATCTCAGCCCACAGCATTTTTTGGAAAACTCTCAAGTGATCCAGAAATACATATCCTGCCAATTTCAGCCCCCTAAATGTCACTTAAAATAGCAAACTGTGGCTGATCCTTTCACATGTTGGTCAGACGTGCCTTTCCTGCATTAATGGGCGTTTTTGGCCAGACTAAGCTACACTTTGGACCAGATATATTGGTCTTAATTCTGGCAACGTGAAACTTGGTTGAGTCTAGAATGTTCCCGTCTGGCTGTGGAAAACCTTCTTTTCCTCTCCGCTGTCTGTTGTACACCCATTTCATTGACCCACATCTGCTCTGTGTTGCCGTTTGTATAATTAGTTCCAGTGACTAATCTTCTTTGACCTGTCGCTCCACTCCAGCGCTATCTGTGTACAGTAGAGGAGTGAAACACTGCCTCAGCCGTAGCTCCGTCAAGAACCTCACACCAGTGTGAAACTCTGGTATCAACATTCACGTCCACCGTTTACCAGCAGAAACTGTTTATTTACTGTACCCTTTTTTATACAAATGAATACTTTAATTCAGCAAGGATGCATTAAATGGATCAAAAGTGACAGTAAAGACATTTATAATGGTACAGAAGACTTCTATTTCAAATAAATGCTATTTTGAAATTTCAATTCATTAATGAATGTTGAAAAAAATATATCATAGTTTCCACAAAAATATGAAGCAGCAAAACTGTTTTCAGCTTTGCCACTAATAAGAAATATTTCTTGAGCAGCAAATCAGCATATTAGAATGATTTCTAAAGGATCATGTGACACTGAAGACTGGAGTAATGATGCTGAAAATTAAGCTTTGCATCACAGGAGTAAATTACATTTTAAAATATTTTACAATAGAAATTGTAATAATATTTCACAATTTTCACTGTATTTTTTGTATGTAAATAATTATAAATGCAGCCATGGTGAGCGTAAAAGACTTCTTTCAAATAAATCTGACCGACCTCATACTTACACGGATTTTGATATTTGATGAATTATTTTATGAATTGGCTGATTATTAGATGATTATTTTACTTAAATGTAAAACTAGCTTCCTCTACCCTATTTTTCTGCCTAGACTGGTCAGTTTACCACTAAACAGGTAGTCCTGTAGGATAAAGTACTGCAAAAGTGAATAAATTACACATTTAAAGGGATAGTTCACCCAAAAATGAAAATTCTGTCATTAATTACTCACCCTCATGTCGTTCCAAACCCGTAAGGCCTTCGTTCATCTTCGGAACACAAATTAAGATATTTTGATGAATTCCGAGAGCTCTCTGACCCTCCATAGACAGCAAGGAACCCAACATGATCAA